>WBNM01009443.1:0-13202 GCA_013399055.1 Ramphastos sulfuratus | reverse complement strand
AGTTCCAACCCCCTGCCATAGGCAGGGACACCTCCCACTAGTACAGGTCACTCAAGGCCTCCTCCAACCTGGCCTTCAACACCTCCAAGGAGATTGTGGAGCACAGAAGGAGGTTGTGGAGCACAGAAGCACAGAATGTGATCAAGATCACATTCTGTGCTTCTGTGTTTCACAACCTCCCTGGGCAACCTGTGCCAGTGTCTCACCACCCTCACTGCAAACAACTTCCTCCTAACATCCACTTTCAATCTCCCCTCTGCCAGTTCAAACCCATTGCCCCTTGTCCTGGCATTACAAGATCTTGTCTATAGTCCCTCCCCAGCCTTCCTGTAGCCCCCTTCAGATACTAGAAGGCTACTATAAGGTCTCCTGGGAGCCTTCTCTTCTCCAGGCTGAAGAGCCCCAAGGTCATTCTTGGAATTATGCAGAGCGCTCAACAGACCCTCACATTTGACTAAATTGTGGTCATTGTGTTAATTTGAGATATCAAAAGCGTAAAAATACATTTCAGTGATAAAAGTAAACAAAGAAACCTAAACTAATTTTGTCACTCCGAGAAAATGCTCACTTATTACCTGGTTAATACTGCATTTTAAATTATGCAAATGTGGCAGGATGACAAAGCCATAAACTGAGATGTTCTGAAGTGCATTTGTTACAAATGTTAGGTGAATCATGAGGACCGACATGTTCCTCTGTTGTATCATCTTGCAATGAAGGCAGCAACAGAGGACATTTTGAAATTCTGTAATAAAAAGTATGACTATTTACAAGGTATTCTATGAATTATATTTGAAACTCTAAAGTTTATTGTAGCACCTTTGAGTCCAAATAATTCTGTTTGCTTGGGTTTATGTATAAACATAAACATAGGGCCACGAAGATGCTCAGGGGGCTGGAGCAGCTCTGCTGTGAGGACAGGCTGAGAGAGTTGGGGCTCTGCAGCCTGGAGAAGAGAAGGCTTCCAGGAGACCTTAGAGTAACCTTCCAGTATCTGAAGGGGGCTACAGGAAGGCTGGGGAGGGACTATTGACAAGGTCTTGCAATGACAGGACAAGGGACAATGGATTTGAACTGGCAGAGGGGAGATTGAAAGTCGATGTTAGGAGGAAGTTGTTTGCAGTGAGGGTGGTGAGACACTGGCACAGGTTGCCCAGGGAGGTTGTGGCTGCTCCCTGCCTGGAGGTGTTCAAGGCCAGGTTGGAGGAGGCCTTGAGTGACCTGTACTAGCGGGACGTGTCCCTGCCTATGGCAGGGGGTTGGAACTAGATGATCTTTGAGGTCCCTTCCAATCTTACCATTCTATGATTCTATGATTCTATATTTGAAGTGAACAAAAAAAAAAAAAGCTACTCCACATGGCCTGTGTGGGAGCTTTTTCATACACATGTAATAAAAGTTACCAAAACTTGCTTTCTTTAAGAGTAATTTTAAAGAAAAAAGTTCAAGACCAATATTCATATTGTCTCTACTATTAGAATACATGCTAATGAATAACATGTCTGAATTTGTGTCATTTGTTCTACTGCCTTTGGGATGACACAAAAGCTTTGATTCCTTTAAAGAGGTGCTTTAGAAGGCACTTAAGTGCTAATGTTTCGGCTTTTGTGGGGAAATGTTTATTGCAATGGCCTTCAGGTTGGAGTACTGCATGGGCTGGACTCAGATTTCCTTGCTATATATTTCTCATTTTCTTAGACACCCAAGAATCAGACCCAGGGGCTCTACATTTTCAAATCACTTAAACAAGAGTAGAGACACTTGTGTTACACTCGTGTTACACTTTCTACATAACTTAGTGTAGGTTGGGAACAAGAGTTCAGTTTAATTTCCTCTAATTGTGTGAAAGCCAATCTTTTGCAAAAGCAGTTATGCTATATAGGTATGCATATCTTGTGGGTGGTTCCCATTTCTAAACTTCTGATTTTGTGACTAAATGTCCTTTTACTAGTGAAATATGTGCCTCTTTTTCCTTCCTGTGGTACCTGTGCAAAAAGCCTGGCTGTTTTGTTTCCCGGTTGAAAGTTACAGCTTAGAGTCAGCAGACAGCTACAAATGTGAAGAATTCCTAAACTACCTTGTGATAAAGTCATTTTTATGCAATTGTTGTTTAAATAGTTAATGATAGGATCTTGAACAAGAGCCTGTCGTGGTAGGCCTAAGCAGGCCAAAATAAGCTTATCCATGTCCTGGCTTGCCCAGACTTTTTCTGCTCTCCCTCCTTCCGTTTTTGGGAGAAGCAACCGTGGGAAAAAAGACAAAATAATCTGGATCCACAGAGTCTGAGGACTGTGGCTTGCCCTGACTTGTTTTGAACCCTGCAGTAAACAAGATACATGCACTCAGCTTGTGTATGCCTTGTGCAGGGCTGTGCTCTGCCCAAATTTGGGTAAAGCAAGCCTATGGCTTCACCTAATATGGTCAAGCTTGGCTAACTNTTTTGTGAGTAAATACTTAAAACCTCTTGTAATCACTAATGGCCTTCTGCCAGAAGCAGAAAGGAGCTTCCTGTGTCCATCCAGTGGCTAAGCAGGATCATTAACTGCAAGCGGTGCAGTGACCGCTAAAACCTTCTCTTCCAGTAAAATGTTTGCCTTTGCTGGGTACCTCTTACAGTGTTCCAGTTTTGCCTCTTCCCTGCATATATGAATTTCCAAACCCTGTGTTTTGAACCTTGTAAGTAAGTTTTCTGGTGAGATTTAATGTTAATAAATAATTTTCATAGTTATTAACAATCTCTACCCGGATATCAAAATTAATGTCAATTATTAATTTTGCATCGTTTTGTAACAGAGCCCCACATGGAATATACCATATAAACAAAGAGCAAAACCCAGGCTGATGGCTATCAGTCAGAGTACTGTGGACATTACTAACTGCTCTGGTGAGATGCCCAGCTCCTCAGCTTGCAAGAGATGCTTAGACTCACTCCAATGAATAGACTTGCAAACCACCACACACACACACAAACCCTTTCTTCCCCCCAATGAAACAAAACAGAACAAACAGGAAAATCATCCTTTATAAACAATATTACTTTTGAGTTCCTTCATTCATTTTAGGAATATTCAAATCATCTTTACTGATTCATAACATTTATTTTGGTCTGACGTAGAGAGGTTGTACTCACAGATCAATTCTTTCAACAGACTAATTATAATAAAATGTATTTCTTGGTCCACAGCCAGCATAGTCTGTAATATGTTTATTCTCTACTTCCACATAATTCACTTCCCTAGATAGCCTTGCTCATCTGTAACCATTTTGCTTTGATACAGAATGGAATTTCATCCCTCAAATAAACTGTTGTGTTTTCAGTGAGCTCCCAGTTGCTTCAGCAACATTTCCATTCTAAGCATAACATTTTACTCAGTGGGCAGTCCGAGACAGACCTCTCTTACACTAGCCATGACATATGTAAAGCAGTAAAATTGTTTAGTGCTATGCTGGACAGCATTTACCACATGGGATTTCTTTTTATAAGTAGGCTTTACACCAAGTACTTGAATTCTATTTACAAGAAAGTGCTGAAAGCCAGATGCATTCTTACTACTATTTGGGAATTGTTGGTCACTCAAAAGTATTATCATTGAAGTGTAATTAATTACTTTTACCTGTAGATTGAAAATGTCTGTCTAGGAAAGTTGCCTCTTTACATTATATAGTTATAGTTTAGAATAAGGGGAATCCAATCACAATGTCTTTTAGAGTGTGCAATGCTACCTTTAATGAGAGGAGACTAGCTTGATACGTATTTTAACTCTACAGGTCCACTCCTCTTGGTCTGCCCTACTGTCCCCTTCAAGCTTAGCCTCTGAGTACTTTGGCTGCTGTAATGAAATGATTCACAATCAATAATGATATCAATTTTGATATCCAGGCAGAGATTGTTAATAACTATGAAAACTGTTTATTAACATTAAATCTCGCCACAAAACTTATATACAAGGTTCAAAAACGCAGGGTTTGGAAATGTATACATNGGGGGGCAGAGGAGCATGCCTGGGCAAGCCAGGACATGTACAAGCCCACCTTGGCCTTTTTAGGCCTACCACGACAGCCGCCTGCCCTAACTTCCAGCAGTGCCTGATCAAAGTATTCTACACTGCCTAATCCACTCTAAGGGCCAGAGCAAGTCTTTGGAAAGCTGTGGCCACTGGGATCTCTCCTGACCTGCAAACATTTGAAAAGATCAGCATCTTGTTTATTGCAATGTTATCATCCCTTCAGAGTTTCATCATTTAGATGTAATGTATAGCTGTTTAATTCAGCTGAATATCTGGCATTAGGCCATAATGAGCACCATTAAACAGCAGCTATTTGATTTTATTTGTACCAAAACCACCTGGAGGACTGGATAAGTGCTCACCTTCCTGAACTTGAGTTAATACACTTCAAGGAAAAAAAATTAAATAAATTAGCTTCGTGAAAACAGTGATTAAAAAAAATTAACTGCATTAAAGTAGTGATAATTAATAGTCATTGTAAATAATTAGACCTACTCAAATCTGGCCTAACAGAGTTTCTGTTGGCAAATCTCAAGTGATCTTTGCAAAGTTTACTCGATACATAACTCTGGCTGCTTGTAACATTAGGATAATGGAGTGTTTGATACAGAAAGATGGTGCCATAGAACTGTGGTGAGAAGAGCTATGACACACCTAATTTATAGAGAAAATGCTGTTTGGCAATAGTCTGACATTTTAAATGATAGTCTTGGCTCTAATTCTCCTTTTCAAAGGGCTGTTATTTTGTGTGATAGTATGTTTCAGGATCTGCAGAGGGGAAATTTGAACTCTGCTGTTCTCTCCTAGAAAATCAAGTGATGGTGGAATGATCCCAGCAAAGGAAACAGCTGGGTACTGATGGTACAGTCTTCCATTTTACCCCATTTCCACACAGTCATCTCTAATCTCTCCCTCTATATAGAGGAGAAAAGACTCATGCAGAGTAACAGGCATTTCAGTAAAGTGTTTCCTATAACATCCTCTTCAAGGCTTGCAGGAGGAGTAATTTTGTCTCTAGGTTTTGTTTTGCAAAGGAGACACAGACTGGTAGTTGACAAAGACTTAGCTATTGTAAAGAGGAAGCAACGAAAATGATTGTGGGAGAAAGAGACTGGCCAGATGTTTGTTCAGATGCCTCAGACATTGAACCTGACAGTATATGAGTCTCTCCATCTTTCCTGAATGGTACTCCTCAGCTGTCACTTCCCAACTCAACAGACTGAAATCACAGAATATTAGATTCATAGAATCATAGAATCACAGAATNTGATACAGAAAGATGGTGCCATAGAACTGTGGTGAGAAGAGCTATGACACACCTAATTTATAGAGAAAATGCTGTTTGGCAATAGTCTGACATTTTAAATGATAGTCTTGGCTCTAATTCTCCTTTTCAAAGGGCTGTTATTTTGTGTGATAGTATGTTTCAGGATCTGCAGAGGGGAAATTTGAACTCTGCTGTTCTCTCCTAGAAAATCAAGTGATGGTGGAATGATCCCAGCAAAGGAAACAGCTGGGTACTGATGGTACAGTCTTCCATTTTACCCCATTTCCACACAGTCATCTCTAATCTCTCCCTCTATATAGAGGAGAAAAGACTCATGCAGAGTAACAGGCATTTCAGTAAAGTGTTTCCTATAACATCCTCTTCAAGGCTTGCAGGAGGAGTAATTTTGTCTCTAGGTTTTGTTTTGCAAAGGAGACACAGACTGGTAGTTGACAAAGACTTAGCTATTGTAAAGAGGAAGCAACGAAAATGATAGTGGGAGAAAGAGACTGGCCAGATGTTTGTTCAGATGCCTCAGACATTGAACCTGACAGTATATGAGTCTCTCCATCTTTCCTGAATGGTACTCCTCAGCTGTCACTTCCCAACTCAACAGACTGGAATCACAGAATATTAGATTCATAGAATCATAGAATCACAGAATGGCTTAGATTGGAAGAGACTTTAAAAATCATTTCTTTCCAGCCTCCCGGTCATGAGCAGAGGCCCATTCCACAAGTTGCTCAAGGTTCCACACAATCTGGCCTTGAACACTGCCAAGGAACGAGAATCCTCAGCTTCTCTGTGAAGCCTGTTTATGTTTCACCACCCTCAGAGGGAAGAATTGCTTCCTAATATCTGGTCTAAATCTACCCCCTTTCAGTTTGAAACCATTACCTCCACCCTATCACTGCCCTCCTTGATAAAGACTTTGTTCACATCAAGCCTACAGGGCTCCTTTGAGAAGACTTCCTTTAAGTGTTATGAGGTCTCCCCAGAGCCTTCTTTTCTCTAGACCNTATATGTGTGTGTGTGTGTGTGTGTGTGTGTGTGTGTGTGTATATGTATGTATATATTTATTACCTTTTATATTTAGCCTATTTTTGTAAATAACTATTTCATTTTACTTCCAAATTCTGAGTAGTGTGGTAATTTGTTCTTTGGGGGTAAATCTCATATTCTAAGTGGTGTAAAACCACCACAGCACATAAAATAGTGACTTCAGAATAACAGAACAGAACAAACAAAAAAAAAACCCCAACGTGATAAATGTATAGATTATGCATGTAAAAACAACATAGCTGATAAAAAGAAAGATGAGCTTCATTGATCTATATTTTAACTTTTTAGGAAACACCATTTTCTACTTTTCCATCTCTTGTTTAAAGAAGCATTGGCAACACAAAAGAGATCTTTCCTCTGTCACTGTAACAATGTACTTACCTATCTTTATGTTTTCAGCTGGGGGCATAGCAAGAGGAAAGTGGGTTCATTAAACTTCTTTTGGATTAACTAAAATAATTTTTTACATGTTAGGACCCAGTCAAGAAATCAAGAAAGTAGAGTCCAGTCCAGTGCAGTGCCAAACACTCTCAAATCACAAAAACATCTTCTGGTAAATTCTACTAGCTCAAATTTCTTGTTTGGCTAATAATTAAATCTTCACTATTCAGTAGTTTCAATTTTGCCATGGAAAGGTTGCAGAATTGTTGGAGTGACACCAAAGTAGGGCCACAAGGATGATCCAAGTCCTGGAGCANCTCTAGACCGAACAACCTCAACTCACCCAGTTTGAAAATTCAACGAAGCTTTTACAAAATTATTCTGCTACAGGTGTAAAGCAGCTCTTCCAACTGCTTTCACACTAGTCTTTAAAGTATTTTAGTAATAAAATCACATTGCAGGAAAGTGCAGAATCCCCATGCACTTTCTGTTTAAAAATAGTCAGATGCTATTGCTGTTTTGACCTTGTTTGGATCAGCTGACCTCTGTCAAAAAAATTAATGCATTTCATCTGTCAGTAGTCAGTTTGCAGTGTGGTTTAGAAGAAATGGAGGCACCAAAGCTGAAACATCCACTGCAACATTCAACAAGGCCAAGTGCAAGGTCCTACACCTGGGTAGGCACAATCCCAAGCACAACTCCAGGCTGGGTGGGGAATGGCTGAGAGTAGCCCTGAGGAAAAGGACCTGGGGGTCTGGGGTGATGAAAAGCTCAACATGAGCCTGCAGTGTGAGTGCAGCCCAGACAGCAACCGAGAAACGTTGGAAAGGACCTCAAGGATCATCTAGTTCCAACCCTCTGCCATAGGCATATATATATATGTGTGTATATATGTGTGTGTGTGTGTGTGTATATATATATATATGTATGTATATATTTATTATCTTTTATATTTAGCCTATTTTTGTAAATAACTATTTAATTTTACTTCCAAATTCTGAGTAGTGTGGTAATTTGTTCTTTGGGGGTAAATCTCATATTCTAAGTGGTGTAAAACCACCACAGCACATAAAATAGTGACTTCAGAATAACAGAACAGAACAAACAAAAAAAAAACCCCAACGTGATAAATGTATAGATTATGCATGTAAAAACAACATAGCTGATAAAAAGAAAGATGAGCTTCATTGATCTATATTTTAACTTTTTAGGAAACACCATTTTCTACTTTTCCATCTCTTGTTTAAAGAAGCATTGGCAACACAAAAGAGATCTTTCCTCTGTCACTGTAACAATGTACTTACCTATCTTTATGTTTTCAGCTGGGGGCATAGCAAGAGGAAAGTGGGTTCATTAAACTTCTTTTGGATTAACTAAAATAATTTTTTACATGTTAGGACCCAGTCAAGAAATCAAGAAAGTAGAGTCCAGTCCAGTGCAGTGCCAAACACTCTCAAATCACAAAAACATCTTCTGGTAAATTCTACTAGCTCAAATTTCTTGTTTGGCTAATAATTAAATCTTCACTATTCAGTAGTTTCAATTTTGCCATGGAAAGGTTGCAGAATTGTTGGAGTGACACCAAAGTAGGGCCACAAGGATGATCCAAGTCCTGGAGCACCTCCGCTATGAGAATAGGCTGAGGGATCTGGGGTTGTTCAGCCTGGAGAAGAGAAGAATCCAGGGGGACCCTATGGCTAATTTCCAATACCTGAAGGAAACATGTAGGAAGGCTGGAAAGGGACTTTTCATAAGGGTATCTAGTGATAGATCAAGGGGGAAGGCTTTTAAGCTGAGCAAAAGTAGGTTTAGACTGGATATTACAAGGATGGTAAAACTCTGGAATAGGTTTCCTGGAAAGGTTGTGGATACTCCCTTCCTGGAGGTGTTCAAGGCCAGGTTGGACAAGACCTTGAGAAACCAAGTCTGCTTAAGAGATGTCCCTGCCCATAGCAGGGAAATTGGAGTAGATGATCTCTAAGGTCCCTTCCAACCTAAACCACACTGATTCTATGAAATCCCATTGTCATCTGAGGATAAAATCCTGTGTAGAAGCAAATGGAAAAAAATCACCTGCCACTGATATTTGTTTAGATAATGCCAGGGATAGTGTTTAACCCACTATTAAAAGATTGGATCTTCTCAAAAGGACACAGCAATACAGGCTGATGGGAGACTCAACATTCACTCCTGCATTCCTTCATACAGGTTTTCTGCCTTCCAGTATGTGTCTTGACTGCCTTTGGAGAATGAAAGTTCAAAATCACAATCAGTTCTCTTTCTACTCCAAATAGATAGTAATGGCTGTAAGACACCTTGAGATTATCTATTTCACCAATGAAGAAAGGCAAGCTAAAATGCAAATAAATAGTGTTACAATAACAGTAAAAATACAGCTTTTTTTTTCACATACCCTTTTGTTAAAAGTAATACACAGTTGGTTGCAGCTGGAGAACTGTAACAGGAGCAGTAAAGCCACACAGAGGGCCTAGCATAGTCCTTTGTTCTGAATCACCTTCAGAAGGAGCATCCTCTCTTCAACAGTTTAATGAAAACTGCCCCCTAATTTAGCTAAGGTGGGAGCTTGACAGTTAAACAACAAAAATACATGCCTCTGCTTGCTTTCTCTTCCACATACAAGCACAGAAGCATGTAGAAATAGCCCTAACATTCGGAGTGAAGGCTGGGTTCTCATATCACTTCTAAATGGATGGTGATCAGAGATTCTGGAGAGTCAGAAACAGTGAATCCATAGGGTGGGTAAGAGTCCAGCATTTGAGCCATTCCAGTGTGTGACACATCTGATTAAGGAGTTGTAGATGAGCCTAAGGCATTTCCTAGTAACTGCTGACACGCTGAGAATAGTCAGGTTCCAGTCTAGTCTGAGGATTATTAACCCACAACCGTTTATTCGCCCCAGGAAATGCCCAGGGCCCAGAATGCTCTCACAATCCTTTTTCTCCTTACGACAGGTGGAAAAGTTCTGAATCAACTTTTAAGTATTTGCAACACTCTGTGACTAAAATATTTCCTCTCAGCTGCATTTTTTCAGTACTGAGGGGAAAAAGAAAAAAAAAAAGCTTTAGCTGTTTGATGGTTATGTTTCATTGCTAGATAAAAAGACATTTTCTTCCTTTACACATTAAGATTGATTCTGAAGGAACAGTAAGTGCTTTGTTTTGTTGCATTTTGCTTCTAGATGCAGCTAGACAAAGCTCTAGCTGCAGTCATTGAAAGGATGTCAGAATACACATGAGGCTTTGATTTCACATGATGCACTTTCAAATTTACTTAACCTTAGGAGACTGAGATTGGACATTCTGTTAAAACTACCTGTGCCGGTCAAGTCTAGTCTGGGTGTTTTTTCATAGTGTGTGTGTGCAGGTAACTCCCAAACCACCACACTACAGTTCAAAGACATTCTCTTTGCAATATTTTAGTTTGCCATCCCTGCAAGTATATTGGAAAAAAGACACGGGAAGCTACATGCAATTCAGCCATTATCTTGTAACATCTGCTTGATGTCAAAAAAACTCATGGTTGATATGTCTTATGAAATGTGATAGTGCTTTCTTCTGCCTGTACCTTTTATTTCAAGGGAATGGATGGCAAATATGACAAGCAGCCCATCACATTTTGTGTTTAAGAGTTTACACGTAGCGCCAGACCTAGGATTACCTTTGGAGTAGACCATAAGTAGGCATTTTTGTTATTTCTAAAGGTGCTGAAGCAGACTGGCTCTGCAGAGCTGCTTTTTTTCCCTCCTGCACCTTATTGCTGGGCCATCATTTGCACTAAATAGGCCTACTGCTTCATTTTAATGCAGTCTTTTGCAGAGGGTCATTTCTTAGGTAATCGCCTGTCTCTGGAAAAGCCTAATTACTCCGTGTTTGTCGTAAGGAGGGAATGGCACTGCAGTTGAATACTGAATGGGATGCGAGCCAGTCTCTGGATGAGGAAGATGAACATTTTCAAAGGCTTTACTTATTGCCAGTTAAATGAAAACAGTTGAAAAAGCCTATATATTCGGGGTTAAAATAGACAAATACGCTGATGTGCACAGGATGAAAAAGCACACACCTTACAGCTCTTTCAACTTTAATACTACAGTAAATGCATAAAATGATTTATGGCAACTGCAATACCCCTTTCTGTTCTGTGGAACACCAATGCCCCCTACCGGTCCTCTGCAAGCTCTCTCTGAATTTTTGCCTTGATAAAAGCTGCTCAGTGCTGCTTGTCTGTTCCATTTCAAAGACAGGAAGATTATTTATCTGCTACCAAGTTTTGCTGTGGTCTGTATCCATCAAACACATATTTGCAGGAAAAGGGGCTTTTGTCCAGGTTTTTATCTCCAAGATGCATTCTGCCCAGTGCTGTTTGCTTTTCCAAATTCACAGCTGCCACGGGAATTACCATCTACAAAGAACTCATGCTCTGATAACCTTTTATTAAACGTTTTCTTAAACCCTTGTCAATATTTGAAAGGAGAAGCATTCAGACTTTCTTGAAAAAATGAGATGGAAATGAGCAGCAAGACAGTTACAAATAGTTGTTTATGCAAATAGAGAGTTGTTCATAACTAATGGTCTCATGAAGATGTTTATGACATCTGGTCTTGAAGCACCTTAGCCCAAGAGGCCACCACTATCAGTTTGTGTGACATTTGCCCTGATTTGTCCACACATTCAGAAAATTTACACTGCATATCTTGCTGTTCTCTTGCTGCTGCATCTAATCTTTTGCCTGGGAGACACTTTCATGGAAAATACATTTCTGATATGCTGGCTTTCAAAAGAAATAAAGTACTTGCAATCACATAGTTTGTCAGTCCTCAGGCCTTTTTGTCCCAGGGGCCTTTGAAACCACTGATCAGTTTTCAAATTGGCACAGGGACAGAGAGTTCAAGGCTCTCAGATTGGAATCAGGTAGCAGAAGTGGTCTCCCAAAGGAAGACTGCTACATTCCACCTCTGCATACAGTCAGAGACATAGGAATCAGATGGTAAATCAGTAGCCATAAGACAGTCACTTTGCACAGCCAAAGGGAAGCTGACAATACTGTGGACAAGGGAGGGCAGTAGGACACAAACCACAGAGAGTAGGAAGCCAAGCTTCCCCAGTTCCACATCTTACAAAGCAATGTGCTTCCCTGTTACTGCCAATTGCCTAGTGAAAACTACCATATTACCACCTGTACGTGAATCTTCCTTGTCTACTCCTGCTTATAAGCAAAACTATCTCCCCTCCACAAGATCATCACTTCTCTTCCAGGAAGAGTAACTCCCTCTGATATGGCAATGAGGACTAAGGAAAATCTGTATTTTGTTTGATGTAGGGAGAAACATAGCAATCAAGAATGAGGGAAAACTGAAACAGGTTGCCCAGGGAGGTTGTGGATGCTGCCTCCCTGGAGATGTTCAAGGTCAGGTTGGAAGAGGCCTTGAGTGACCTGTACTAGTGGGAGGTGTCCCTGCCTATGGCAGGGGGTTGGAACTAGATGATCCTTGAGGTCCCTTCCAACCTTACCATTCTATGATTCTATGAAAAGGATGAGTCACTCAATACCACCTTCACCTCAGTCTTTGGTAGTAGGACCAGTTGTTCACTGGATACCCAGTCCCCTGAGATGGAACATAGGTATGGGGAGCAGAATAAAGCCCCTACAATCCAAGAGGAGATGGTTCAGTGACCTGCTGCACCACTTACACATACGTAAGTCTATAGGACCAGATGGCATACACCCAAAGGTACTGAAGCAGCTTATGGAAGTGCTCACCAAGCCACCTTCCATCATTTACCAGCAGTCCTGGCTAAGCAAGTAGATTCCAGCTGATTGGGGATTGGAAAATGTGATACCTGTCTACAAGGGCCAGAAGGAGGACACAGGGAACTACAGACCTGTCATTCTGACCTTGATGCTGAAGAAGGTCATGGAGCAGATCACCTTGAGTGCCATTATGCAGCACATGCAGGACAACCAGATGATCAGGCCGAGTCAGCATGAATTCATGTCCTGCTTGTCAAGCCTAATCTCTTTCTTTAGCAAGGTGACCTGCTTAGTGGATGAGGGAAAAGCAATGGGTGCTGTTTACCTGGACTTCAGTAAAGCCTTTGACACCATCCCCCACATCATCTTCCTAGAGAAACCGGCTGCTGGCAGCTTGGATGGGTGGACACACTGCTGGGTAAAAAACTGGCTGGATGGCTGAGCCCAAAGAGTGATGAAGAACGAAACTAAATCCAGTTGGAGACTGGTCACAAGTGGTGGGGAGAAGCAACCATGGGAAACAGGACGAAGAACCTGGAGCCACTGAGTCTAAGGGCTGTGGCTTACCCAGACTTGGTTTGCATCCTGTTGTAAACAAGGTACACAGGGTTGCCTTGTGCCAGGCCTGTGTTCTGNGGCAAGAGTTCTGAATGTTGAATATTAATAAAATATATTAATCTTTGAAAATCAGAGCTCGCATCAATTAATTACTCCTC
>WBNM01009442.1:0-14440 GCA_013399055.1 Ramphastos sulfuratus | reverse complement strand
ACGAGAGCTCCGCGCGATGGACTGATAAAGCCACGGGGCGCCATCCAACAGGAGGGCCTCACGCCTCTGAGTGGCAAGCTGTAGGGTCAATCAGAGCGCGCCTTGCTCTGGTCCCCGCCCACCGAGTGCGGGAGGCGGGGCGTGGCAGAGGCCGGGGGCGGCCGCCGCCGCTGGTTCACGTCGCCGCCCGTAGCTCACCTCGCTGATGGGGCCCCCGCCGGGGTCGGGCGGCCAGGGCCGAGTGGGCCGCGGGCCTAGCCCAGTGTGGGGATTCAGACGAGGGGCCGGTAGCGCTCGGAGGAGCGAGGTCCCCATCCCGCTAGCTGCCTCCTCATTTGCTCCATGCTTTACCCGGTCCTATAGAAACCCCGACGGGACCAACCCTGGCACTGCACGGGAGCCGCGGCCTGCTCTTGTTGCGGCCTCCCGTGGCGGTGCTGGGGAGATCGATCAGGGCAGCCCAGACGCCTCCGCGGCGGACCCGCCAGTGCGGAGCTGTGTGAGGCCTGCAGCCGGTGGTGCCCTCAGCGGGCCCTGTGATGATAAAGGCCTCGTTTTCTATCCGCATCTTCACATCTTCCCGCCCGTCCCTCCGCCCGGATCAACCCCGCCGCTGGCTGCGGGCGCTTAGAAGCCGGCAGGAGCTTTGTATCAAAGGTGCCGCCTGGGCAGCCCCGGAACGCTCTGTGATGTGCCCTGTGCCTGCCCAGCTCAGCAGCGTGAGGGAGACTGCTGCTGGGTGGGCTATGAGTGCACCCCCAACGTGGAGGGGTTGGAAGGGACCTCTGGAGATCTGCCGGCCCGACCCAGCTAAAGCAGGGCACCCACAGCAGCTTGCCCAGCAGCACAATGGCTTTGGGAGCTCTCCACAGAAGGAGACTCCACAACTTCTGCTCTGAGGACAGGCTGAGAGAGTTGGGGCTCTGCAGCCTGGAGAAGAGAAGGCTTCCAGGAGACCTTGGAGTGGCCTTCCAGGATCTGAAGGGGGCTTCAGGAAGGCTGGGGAGGGACTATTGACAAGGGCTTGGAATGACAGGACAAGGGGAATCGGTTTGAAGTGGCAGAGGGGAGATTGAAACGATGTTAGGAGGAAGTTGTTTGCAGTGAGGGTGGTGAGACACTGGCACGGGTTACCCAGGGAGGTTGTGCTCCACAACCTCCCTGGAGGTGTTCAAGGCCAGGTTGGATGAGGCCTTGAGTGACCTGTGGGAGGTGTCCCTGCATATGGCGAGGGGTTGGAACTAGATGAGCTTTGAAGTCCCTTCCAACCTTCCCATTCTATGATTCTATGGTCTGCAGCCTGCTCTGGCAAGGATGGCAGCCAGCTGCTGGATGTTGCTGTGACTGTGATCTAGGGAGTGTGAAGGGGGCATCAACAGCACCACACTCACAGCCATCTGCACCCCTCCAAGAGCAGCAGCATCTCCCAGAGATGGCATTTGGCTACCCCAGGCACTTCCAGCTCTGATCCTGGGTATGGTACCAGGGGCTGCTCATCACCCTCAGCCCTGAGCAGGAAGCCTGGCTGAGGAGCCTAGGCTGGGAGTGGGAAGTTGGGCAAAGAACAGATGGAGCTGGCCACTGCCTGGGAATTAGTGCAGGGATGAGCCCTGGGCTAAGAGGGTAGCAGAAGTGCAGCTCCCTGCCTCTGCTCCGTGCTCCCCCTGCTCTCAAAGGAAGGGGAGCACTGCCTCCTGCATTGCCACTGTAAAAAAAGAGCATCTGCCTTTTCTCCTGCATTTTCTTCATGCCTGATGATTCCTCAGGCTGCTATCACCCTGCAGCACCCTAAACCCAGCTGCTTTCCCCCCACAATCGTAGAATCAGAGAATTTCTTGAATTGGAAAAGCTCTCTGAGATCATCCAGTCCAACCCTCAACCCAACCCCACCATGGCCACCAAACCATGGCCCCAAGTGCCATGGACACACCTTTCTGGAACACCTCCAGGGATGGGCACTCCACCATCCTCCCTGGGCAGCCTCTGCCAGTCCCTGACCACTCTGGCAGCAAAGAAATTTTTCCTCATCTCCAACTTAACCCTCAATTTCAGGACATTTCCTCTCCTTCTATCACCAGATCCTAGGGACAAGAGACCAACCTCAACCTCACTACAGCCTCCTCTCAAGGAGCTGCAGAGAGCAGTGAGGTCTCCCTCAGCCTCCTCAGGGCTGTAACACCCCTAGCTCCCTCAGCTGCTCCTCCCCAGCCCTGCTCTCCAGACCCTTCATCATCTTTGTTGCCCATAAAGCTCAGTGCCAGCACTTCCCATCATTGTCACCTCTCTTCTTCCACTCCCCTGCTGCCTTCTGCTCTTGGGGATGACAAGGAGAAGATGAAAGAGTTCCCTAACACAATTATATTCTAATTTTGCCTGGGTGGTTATAACTTCCCTGTCAAAAACTGGTGATTAAACCCTAGAGCTGAGCTGTCCTGCTGCTGGTGGAAAGCCATGGTGGGCAGGAGTTGGTGTGAGTCTTGGCAGCTTTCCCTGGGCATCCGAAGCCAGGAGAGTACAGGGTGAAAGCAGTGAGGAGATTCCTCTGCTTGGAGCTGTTTCAGTCACTCTGCATCTTTATAGAATCATAGAATTGATTCTATGGGACCCCGAGGCTCATCCAGCTCCAACCCCCACCATGGGCAGGGACACCTCACACTAGAGCAGGTTGCTCACAGCCACATCCAACCTGGCCTTAAAAACTTCCAGGGATGGAGCTTCCAGCACCTCCCTGGGCAACCTGTGCCAGGCTCTCACCTCCCTCCTGCTGAAGAACTTCTTCTAACATCCAGTCTGAATCTCCTCACTTCTAGTTCTGCTCCATTCCCCCCACTCCTATCACTACCTGACACCCTAAAAAGTCCCTCCCAGGCTTTCCTGTAGCCCCCTTCAGACACTGCAAGGCCACAGTGAGGTCTCCTCAGAGCCTTCTCCTCCTGTCCAGCCCCAACTCTCTCAGTCTGTGCCCACAGCAGAGCAGCTCCAGCTCTCTGCTCATCCTCGTGGCCCTTCTCTGGGGACCTTCCAGCACCTCCAGACCTTTTCCAGGGGCTCCAGATTTGGGCACAGTGCTCCAGGTGTGGTCTCAGCAGAGGGTGCAGAGGGGCAGAATCCCCTCCCTGGCCCTGCTGCCCACACTGCTCCTGCTGCAGCCCAGGCTCTGGTTGGCATCTGTGCTGCCAGTGCACACTGCTGGCTCAGGTTGAGCTTCTCATGCACCAGCACCCCCAAGTCCCTTTCCTCAGGGCTGCTCTCCAGCCAGGCACTGCCCAGCCTGTATTAGTGCTTGGGATTGCCCCAACCCAGCTGCAGGACCTTGCCCTTGGTGTTGCTTAACCTCATGAGGTTGGCTTGGGCCCAGCTCTGCAGCCTGTCCAAGTCACTCTGGATGGATCCTTCCCTCCAGCTGTCAGCCACAGCACACAGCTTGGTGCTGAGGCTGCCTCAGTGCCACTGCCCATGGCACCAATGAAGCTGTTGAACAAGACCAGTCCCAGTATCTTTGTGTTGAAAATAGATTTTGAAGGCTTCTCCTTTCTGGTGACAGCAGCATGGCAAGAAGCATGTCCCCAAGGCTACCTGTGGGGAACTTGAGAGGCTGAAAATTCCTCCAGCATCATCTTTATTTCTCAAAGCTGAGAAGTTCTCCCTTCCAGTTCACAGCATGGCTCCCCCAGCTTCCCATTTCAGGCTATTTCAGTGTAGGGCAAGAGGAAGGAGAAAGGATGGGGGAGGAATCCACAGAGGGTTACCACAGGGATGCTGTGCAGACTTCTCCTCCCATGGCACTGGAGATGCTTGAGTGAAACCACCTTGAGATGTGCTGGAGCCTGCAGAGCAACCTCAAGATTCCCTGAGCACCTCAGGATGGGAGGTGCAGACCAACCCCAGCCCCTTGTCCTTGTGTGGCAGCATAAAAACACAGCAGCACCTCAAGTTCTTGATTCCATCCCCTGAACCTTTGGAGTGGGGACAGCAACTTCCATCATTGTCACAAGTGCTGGTGCTAAGTGGAGCTGAGGCTGTATCAGTCTCACAACACCAAGAGCTGTGGCTGAAATAAAACAGTTTCATAACAGCTCCTGCAGCCCCCAGAGCTGGTGATGCTGGATGTCCAGAGCAGGCACCAGCTGAAGGAGGACATGGAAACCTTCCCCACAGGCAGATTATCCCCTGGGGCTCAGCTCCTGGCCAGGCCTTGATGGAAGGAGAAGAACCCACCCATGCAATGCTCCCTCCTTGGAGGAAGTGACCCTGTTACAAAAGCATTTGCTACCTTTGAGAAGGGCTTTGTGGCTCTGGAAGTAAACCAGGCTGTGCTGGCAAGTCCAGAGCAGCTCATCTGCCCTCCAGACTTCCAGTGAACACCCCCAGGCAAGAGTCTCCAGCTCTGTCCATGTTGAATTTGCCATTGCCCCACCAATTCTGGGGTCAGTTTTGGGCCAGGAAGGACATTGAGAGGCTGGAGCAGGACCAGAGAAGGGCAACAAAGCTGGGGAAGGGTCTGGAGAACAGGGCTGGGGAGGAGCAGCTGAGGGAGCTGGGGGGGTTCAGCCTGGAGAAGAGGAGGCTGAGGGAGACCTCATTGCTCTCTGCAGCTCCCTGGGGGGAGGCTGCTGTGAGGTTGAGGGTGGTCTCTTCTCCCTAGGATCTGGTGATAGAAGGAGAGGAAATGTCCTGAAACTGTGCCAGGGCAGGGGTAGGTTGGAGCTGAGGAACAATTTCCTTGCTGCCAGAGTGGTCAGGGCTTGGCAGAGGCTGCCCAGGGAGGGGGTGGAGTGCCCATCCCTGGAGGTGTTCCATAAAGGTGTAACCATGGCACTTGGGACCATGGTTTGGTGGCCATGGTGGGGTTGGGTTGAGGGTTGGACTGGTTGATCTCAGAGAGCTTTTCCAAGCCAAAAAATTCTGTGATTCTATGACATGAGTCCCTTGGTTGCTGCATGTAACACAGCCAAGGTCCCTCAGCTTTGCTTCCAGGGCTGCTCACTGTCCCCTTCCCAGGGTCCCAGCACTGGTCCCTAAGCCCCAGCAGCTCCAGCTCTGGATCCACACAATGTGGTGCCCAATGGCTGTAACATGGAGCAGGGCACCAAGAGCCCTGAGAAGTGTAGGGGAGAGAATGGTTCTTCAAACAACCCCCACTGGAGTCAAACCTGCTTCATCAACTACTCTTCTGGGGTGCACTCAGAAGAGCTCCAGGGCAGGGCAAGGGAGGTTCTCCTTACCCTCTGCTCTGCCCTAATGAGGCCATAGCTGGAGTCTGGGGTTCAATTCTTAGCTCCCCAGTTCAAGNTCACCCCCCCAGTTCAAGACAGACAGAGAACTGCTGGAGAGAGTCCAGAAGAGGCTACAAAGCTGCTGAGGGGCCTGGAGCAGCTCTGTGAGGAGCAAAGGCTGAGAGCCCTGGGGCTGAGAGCCCTGGGGCTGAGAGCCTGCAGAAGAGCAGCCCCAGAGGGGAGCTGAGCAGTGCTCAGCAAGAGCTGAAGGGCCTGTGGGGGGCAAAAGGGTGAGGGCAGACTCTGCTCAGTGGTGCCCAGGAACAGGACAAGGGGCAATGGGCACAAACTGGAAGCCAGGAGGATAAATTTCTTTGGTGTGAGGGTGCTGGAGGCCTGGAGGAGGCTGCCCAGAGAGGTTGTGGAGTCTCCTGGGCAGCTGTGGGTGCCCTGCTTGAGCAGGGAGGCTGGACTGGCTGAGCTCTAGAGATCCCTTCCCACCCCACCATGTTAGGCTTGAGGCATATGGCAGTGGTGTGCCAGCCCATGCCAGCATTCCTGGGCAGGAGTCTCCTGAACAAGTTGGAAACCTTGCAGCAGAAACCTGCCCAAGCCAGTGAGGGGGAGCTGCTTTATGTCCCAGTCTCCTTCCTGGAGCCAAAAATCATCCAGGCCATTTAATTTCTCCCCCAGGAGGTTCAGTATCCATCTCTGTCTGCAGGGAAAGTGCTGCTGGTGCAGAGGGAAAAGCTGAGACCTGGGGCAGGATGGATGAGACTTGCCCAAAAGCAGCTTTAGGGCAGGTTGTTGAGTTTCTGAGCCCCAGCCTTGGCCTGCCCCTGTCCTAATGTCATCTCCCAGCACTTCTGCAGGGTGTGGGAAAGGCTCACTGTGGTCCTTGGCCAGGAGAGCCTGGAAGTGCTGGGCTGGTCCAGCCCAAGTATTGCAGCAACGCCTGGGGGAGGCTGCGGCTGCAGCGGGGGCTGCGGGACACTGCCACTTCCCAGGGAGCTTCCCAACCCCTCTTCCAAAATTGAAAATGAATGAAAGTTCAGAGCAGGGCTGGGCAACCAAACAGGCTTCAAAACAAAGGTACTGGAGCAAAATCCCCATTTCCCTGGAATTTCCTTGGAGCTTTCCAGGGCATGATCTGGTTCCCTGGGTACGCTGCTGGGACCTGTCCTCGCCTGGGCCCGAGACTCCTGCCCTCTCTCTTAATGACTGGGGACAACCATGCGACTGCCACCAGAACCATGAGGGATCTGACACCTGGTGCAGAAGAGGAGGATGACCTGAGGCCACCCAGCAAGGCTGGCAGCTGCACAAAGTCCCTACCAGAGCCTCTCTGTCCCCCCCAAATCAGGGCGGCCTGAGGATGTCCCCTCAGCGTGGCAGACAGCAAGGGACAGGACCAGTGAGCATCTCCCACCCAGAGCTGAGGTCTGGGGGTGCTGTCCTGTCCCTGGGCTCTCCCTTGCTTCTGGTTTCAGGGAGCTGGAACAACCCAGGAGGTGCAGAGCATTGCCTGTTACCGTGGGAGGCATCTGCAGGCGTCTGTCCCCAGAGCCACCAAGACATGTGCCAGCTCAGGCCACCTCACCTGCAATCTGGGGCTGAGGGGGCTGGGTGGGAGCTGGAGGCTTGGTGCTGGATCCTGGGGACTTTAAGGAGCAAGCTGGAGCTCAGATTTGCATTTAGTCACAGTGTGAGTCAGACATTCCAGCCCTGGCTGCCCAAATGCCGCAGCTCTGACTTCTGATTTCCCACTGCAGCCTCCGAGGGGGTTTTTGGTGGTTTTGTTGTTGTGGTGTTTTGTTGGTTTGGGTTTGTTTTGGGTTTTTTTTTATTTTTGGGGTATTTTTTCCCTTCTCTTTCTCCTCTTTTTCTTCCCTTTCTTCCCTCTCCACTCTGGCAGCCCCATTTCAAAGGCAAGTCAGGCTCCCGTGGGATCAGGTTTGGCACTGGGCATGGGGCAGTGGCGATGCTGCAGGAGGCATGGGGCTGAGAGGTGGTTGTGGACATCCTGGAGAGTAGCAGTGGGAAGCTGTTGGGGGTGGGGGGAGGGAGTTTAAAGCCTGCCAGACAGTGCAGTTGTGGGTGGACTTAAGCCAGGGAGCCCCCAACATCCCTCTAGCCATTGGGAGTGGGAGGAGGAGGAGATGGGGGTGGCAAGACCCCCACTGTAGGCACTGACAGCTTTTGGCTACCCCAGGCATGGCAGCAAGTCCCCAGGGCAGGGCCAGACTTGGAGAGGGGGCAGAAAGATGTGGTGGAAACAAGGCAGGGGGGGAGAGATTTCCAGGAAAAGGCCACCAGACCCCCCTGTGCTCTGCTGCAGAGGCTGTGCCAGCCTTGGGCAGGTTTGTTTGTCCTCAGCAAAACACCAGGTCCTGATTTGCAATGGTTTGAATTCAAACAGACCTGGAGCTCAACCGGCAGGCAGCAGGCAGCAGGCAGCAGGCAGCAGGCAGCAGGGAGCTGCCTCCCTCTCCGTCCTCTCCCCAACACCCAAAGCTGGGCCAGGCTCAGATGTGTGGGGCTGCTGGAGCCCTGAGCTGGGGCTGAGAGCAGGAGAAACGCTGCAGAGGCAGGGGGGGGTTGTGTTTGCTTTCCTGCGTGATGCGTTCCACATGGTGTTGCATCACACACAGCTGGTGCCTGGCTTCAGCCAGGACCCTTCCAACAAGTGGCCTGGGCTGGAAATGGGCCTTTAATTATTATTTATGGGCAACAACAGCACTGGGGAGAGCAGAAAGGCCTCCAAAGCCTTTTATTTATTTATTTGTTTCTGGGTTTTAAACCCAGCCCATTGCAGCCACTTTGTTCCCAGCTCTCAGCTCTCTCCCAGCTCTCAGCTCTCTCCTAGCTCTCAAGTCTCTCCCAAGCTCTCTTTCAGCTCTCTCCCAGCTCTCAGCTCTCTCCTAGCCCTCAAGTCTCTCCCAAGCTCTCTTTCAGCTCTCTCCCAGCTCTCAGCTCTCTCCTAGCTCTCAAGTCTCTCCCAAGCTCTCTTTCAGCTCTCTCCCAGCTCTCAGCTCTCTCCTAGCCCTCAAGTCTCTCCCAAGCTCTCTTTCAGTCCTCTCCCAGCTCTCAGCTCTCTCCTAGCTCTCAAGTCTCTCCCAAGCTCTCTTTCCAGCCCTCTCCCAGCTCTCTCCTTTTGCTTTTCCAGCTCTTTCCCAGTGTTCTCCCAGTTGTCTCCCATCTCTCTCCCTTTGCTCTTCCAGCTCTCTCCCAGTCCTCTCCCATCTCTCTTACAGCTCTCTCCCAGCTCTCTTCCAACTCTTTCCCAGTTATCTCCCAGTTCTCTTCCACAATTCTCTCATTTCCCTTTCAATTATCTCCCAGCTGTCTTCCAACTCTCTCCCAGCTCTCTCCTGGTGCTCTTCCAGCTCTCTCCCAGTCCAAGCAATACCACACCAGCCCAGCTGCCATAGGGATGAGCTCTCAATGAGGACAGGCATTGATCTTGGCTCCTTCTCTCCAAGCAGCTCAGCCAGTGGTCACCCTCTGGCCACACTGTCCCCCTCTCCTTTGAGAGTGTCTCCTTCTTCCTGCCCACCCCCTGCAGCACCCACAGCAGAGCTGGGCACCCTCTGGCTCCAGCCACCCCACAGAAGGTGCTGCTGGTGTCTGATGCTTCCTCCACCAAAGGGCTGATCTCCAGAGGTCCCCTCCAACTCTGTTGGGATTCTGGGGTTTTGTTATGCTGCAGGGAGGCCCTGGGGTAATGAAGCACACAGCCCAAGCCCTGCTCAGCACCCACTGCAGAGCTGGGTGCTGGTGTGACTGATCTGATCCAGCCCTGCAGAGGACCACAGGCACAGCACCCACCTCTGCCACCTCCCAGCTCAGACAGAGCCAGGATGGAAACTTCTCAAGCACACTTTGGGGCAGCTCACTGGAGTATCCAGTGGGGAATCCTGTCTGCCAGTTCTGGGAAATGCAAAAATGCTCCATCCAAGCACAGCCCCAGCTGGCAAAAGCTCCAGCCACCTCCTGCCACTGCCATGATGCCTTCCCTCCCTCATTACACTTGCAACAACATTTCCCACCCCATCCTCTGCAACCTCCTGGGTGCTGATGGGACCCCTGAGAAGCAGGAGGTTGTGCAGCACACTCCAATCTTGTGAGATCTCCCAGGACTCAGGGAAAGTTCTCCTCAAGTTGTGCTATTTAGATGACTTGGTTGGAAAGAAATCCCAGCTTGGACCCTCCAGGTTGGGAGGTGCTCTTCATCCCCCCTGGATGTGGTCCCTTGGGAATGCTTTTGGGGGGTTGCAATCCTGCCTGGGGGAGTTGGAAAAGCTGTCTTAAAATCAACCAAAAAATGAAGTGGGATCATAAGGGAGCTCTCAACACCGTGTGCTGGAGGAGGCAAAGTGGTGTCCCCAGCCCCAGGGGGGTGTCCCCAGCCCCAGGGGGGTGTCCCCACCACTGCAGCCCCAGCCCAGGATAGCAGCCGCCTACGAACAGGAAACCCTCTGAAGGTGTTCATGGGGTGGGGGAGGGTTGGGGAATCTCCTCTGAATGGAAAGAAAAAAAAAACCACCCCCGCACCCAGAGAGCATCCCAGAACCTCCCCCGAGTGGGGGGATCTCTGGGGGTGCCCTTGCTGGGGTGCCCCAGGGGTGAAAGTTGCTGCCGGCTGAGACAACTCACAGATGAGTGAAGGTTAAAGGGGTTTGGGGTGGGAGATTGTGGTGGATAAAGGCTGAAGAGAGCCTGGTCCTTGGCTGGGCAGGCAGCTCCAGCATGGGCAGGAGGCTCTGGAGGAGGGGGATGGGGACAGGGGAAGGGAGAAGAGAGAAGAAGCAGAAAGGAAGAGAGAGGAGGCAAGGAAATAGCTGGGGCTAGGTGTGGGGCAGGGGGCAAGGACAGGAGCCTTGCCCATAGGTGCTGGCCTGGGTGACAAAAAGGATGCCCAGCAGCTGAAAGCAGCAGGATCTGAGGGCAGCTGTCACACCTGAGGGTAGATATTGCCCATGGACAAGGAGGGTAGCACCCATCTGAACTGCCACTGTACCCCCAGCACTGGGAAAGTCTTCTCTGCCTGCTGCCAAGGTCCCCCCGAGGAAGGGGCAGGAGATGGCAGGGATTTGCCTGGCTGGCCTGGGGGGGGGGTTGAATGCTGCTGGGATGGGAAGGTGCCGTTAACAGGGCACCTTTAACAGGGCACCTTTCCAGCTTCTCCAGGCTGAACAGCTAAACAAACACACCCTGATGGTGGTGAGGCTCAGAAAGCTGCCATCTGCAAACGTGCCCTGAAGTGGAGCTGCTGTGAGCATCAGGACACTGGGAACTGCAGTGGCCTCTCTGCCTTTGCTGTGGGTGGAGAGGCCATGGGCAAAGCCTCTCTGGGAGCTGCCAGGGGATTCCCCTTCCCTGCCCAGGTCTCCTCCCTTAGCAGGTTTCAGGATACAATGTCAAGTTTCAGCATCAGCTGAGGAGTAACAGAAACCATCTCGGGGAGGTGAGGCTCTGCTCCAGGCTCCTTCCCCCGCCGTGGGGGAGGGTGTGGGGGGAGGATGCCCAGATCCTGGTTACATGGTGGGCTCAAGCCTCAGTGGGTGCCACCTCCCCTCTGTTTGCCATCCTCCCTCCTGTCTCAGATTTGGGCACCATCACCCTGCTGCCCAGTCCAGCAGTTTGGCTCCGTTCTCTTCTCTGCTGCCCCAGTCCCTGACCTCAAGCAGTTACAATCACAGAATGTCAGGGGCTGGAAGGGACCTCCAAAGCTCATCCAGCCCAACCCCTGCCAGAGCAGGATCCCCTAGACCAGATCACACAGGAACACATCCAGGTGGGTTTTGAGTATCTCCAGAGAGGGAGGCTCCACAACCCCCCTGGGCAGCCTGTGCCAATGTTCTGTCATCCACACCTGTGCCTCATCCTGCTGCCTGTGGCTGTGGCATGGATGGAAGGTGCTGAAAGCTTCTCCAAAACTTGGGCTGGGGCACAGGAGCAACCTGAGTGTGAGCAGGGACTTAAACTCAGCCCAGTCCTCTGGAGGAACTGCTGCTGAGTGACCTGAACTCACAGATCAGCTCCTAGCAAGGGGCTGAGACCTGGAGGTGGTTCTCCTGGAAGGACATCCCAGCCCAGATTGCCTTGTCCCAGAGGATGGGGACAAGTGGAAGGACTCCTCAGAAGGGGCTGTGGTGACAGGGTGAGGGCAATGGTTTGAAACTGGAGCAGGGCAGAGTTAGGTTGGGCATCAGGAGGGAGTTGTGCACAGTGAGGGGGGCAGAGACTGGCACAGGCTACCCTGGGAGGTGCTTGAGGCCTCCTCCCTGCAGACATTCAGGACCATCCTGGATGTGTCCCTGGGCAGCCTGCTCTGGTTGGAGGTGTCCCTGCTGCCTGCAGGGGGTTGGCCAAGATGGCATCTGATGCATTCCATCTGATGCATTCCAGGATTCTCTGACGCTAGAGCCAAAATTCTCTCCCGAGATGCAGCCCTGTCTCCTGGGAAGGGCTGGGCACAGGGATGCCATAGCTGTGCCAGCTCTTACCCATCTTCTGCCTCGGCTGCAGGTGCTTCTGCATCCTGTCCTCCCACCCAGCCTGGCCGTGGCACTGCTTCTCTTTCTCTTCCCCAGGCTGCTGCTGTGGTGCCTGAGTGGGGACCCAGCCACACTGGCAACCCCAGGAGGAGGAAGGAGAAGCAGAAGCTCCTGGGAGGACTGAGATGCCAGTGAGGGGTCTGGAGAGCTCTCAGGGGTCTGGAGAGCCTGGGGAGCTGTGCCAGGACACCTCCTCCCTGCTCCCTGAGGGTGCTTTGGGGGGTGAGGGGGATAGGGAGGGTCTGGAGATGGGGCTGGAGGCGTCGCAGGTGGGGAATGGGATGGGGACAGGGACAGGGATGGAGGGAGTGGAACAGGGATGGGATGGACATGAGGGGATGGGAGCTTCAGTGCTGCCAGTGCCAGCTGGGAACATGGCCCAGCGCTGCCAGTGCCAGCTGGGAACATGGCCCAGTGCTGCCAGTGCCAGCTGGAAACATGGCCCAGTGCTTCACTGGCCTAGGCACAGGCAGAGAGGAGCAGAGCATCATTCCCTGAGCTGTGCCCTGTCCCTAGGGGCATGGCTGGGGGATGTCACTGGGGGATGTCCTCATGGGGGGAGCAGCCCAAAATCTCCCAGCCCAGCCCTAGGTGCCTGCAGTTCTGCAGCTGAAGCTNGGGGGGGGGGGGCGTGGTGGGGAGAGAGGAGGCCTTGGGGTGACAAAGAAGCTTTTTACCCCTGTTAACCCCTGGTTGTGTCTTTTGTTCCCACAGGAAGCCTCCAGCCTGGATTCCTGGCTCCTTTCCCACCCAATTTTTGGGCACCTGGGGGCTTTCCCTTCTTTTGAAGTCTCCAGAATGCTCCAGGTCAGGGAGGCAGGGGTTTTGTGGCAGTTTTGTTTAAAATCAGGAGCTTAAGGGTGGAGGGAAAAAAAAAAAAAAGGCCATTTGGAGAGAAGAAAAGGCAGGAAGGTGACTCTGGCTCTGAACCATCCACACCCCATAAACTGACCCTGCTGAGAGCAGCAGGTTGGCCTAGAGATCTCCTGAGGTCCCTTCCATCAGGAAGGATTCTGTGCCTCCATCCACCACCGACCTTGCCTAGGATGTGAGAGCAACCATGCAGGCTCCTGGTGCCCATGGAAGTCAACCAGAAAGTGTAATCAGACGATCCAGGTCCTCCTTGTCCCACTCCAGGCACAGCTGAGCAGATGCAGGGCTGCTGGGGGTGTGTGGCCAAGCCCCAGCCCCGTGGGTGCTGCACAGCCCAGCTTTGGAAGCTGCTCTCAAGAGCTTGCAGTGACTGTTGGCATTGGAGCAGTGTGCCAGCTCTGCCAGCCATGGGGTGTCAGCAGCAGGACCATGGGGATGGGGCACGGAGGGAAAGGGGCAGCAGGAGGAGGCTGGGACCATGCCCTGACAGCTGAGCCCCACACCAGCCCTACCCTCACACTGGGAGGGGAAGCCACAACACCTTGCTTGAGCTGGGAGAGAGAAAACATCCCTGGTGGCCCAAGAAAGGGACAGGAGCTTCAGTACCTTCAGTACCTGCATGGGGCTGCAGGAGAGCTGGGGAGGGACTTTGGACAAGGGCTGGGAGTGCCAGGATGAGAGACAATGGCTGTGAGCTGGGAGAGGGGAGAGGGAGAGTGGAGATGGGGAAGAAATTGTTGAGAGTGAGGGTGGGGAGAGACTGGCACAGGCTGCCCAGGGAAGTTGTGGCTGCCTCCTGCCTGGAGGTTTTTGAGGCCAGGGTGGATGAGGCCTTGAGGAGGCTGTGCTGGTGGGAGGTGTCCCTGCCCATGGCAGGAGGCTGAAGATGATCTTTGAGGTCCCTTCCAACCCAACCCATTCTGTAATTCTATGAATCCATGACAGAAGCTATCCCTGTCCCTCAGAGAACCCTGCTGGGGTAAAACCAGGCAGAAAGGGGTTGGGAACCCTCCAGCTCTGCCACCAGCTCTGCTCAACCCCAGGTGCCATGGCAGGAGAGCAGGGTGGAAGGGACCAATCTGCCTGCCATGGAAGCCCTGATCCGTGTGTGTGTGTAACCTGGGGCTGCAGGGGCACGCTCAGAGCCTGGGTTTGCAGTGACCTCAGTTTAACTTGGCAGCCTCAGACTCCTCTTATCTTATCTCTGCATCGAGCTCTGCTCACAGCTCAGCAAGTGCCAAGGGCTTGGCTTCCCCTGCTCCTGCTGCTGCCGGCGGGGGTCACCCACCGCGGTGTGTGGCACAGCACCCAGCTGCCCGTCAGCGGCAGGGCAGCACCGGCTGCTCCACAGCTTAAATCAGGGGAACAGGGAGGGCTCCCATCCCCACATCCCTCCCCCATCCTCCAGCATCCTGGGGAGGGGAGGCTGAGATCAGGGAATCAGCGAATCACAGACAGCTTTGGGTGGGAAGAGACCTTCAATGCCGGTGGCAGCCATCAGCCAGAGGGGGTCCTTTCTGCTCGCAGGGCTGCCGTCGTTGTGTGGCATCCAAGCTGGACCAACCTTGAGCAGCTCCTCTGCACCCACAGGGTACCTGAGCAGAGAAGCTCTCCTGTGCCAGTTCAGGGGCTGGAGCTAAACCATAGAGCCACAGGCTCATAGAGTGGTTTGGGTGGTGCTGTGGGGCAGAAAGGATCTCCCAAGCTCATCCAGTCCAACCCCCTGCAGCCAGCAGGGACACCTGCAGCTAGAGCTCAGAGCCACAAAACATCCTGACCTGCAGTGGTGCC
>WBNM01009441.1:0-16518 GCA_013399055.1 Ramphastos sulfuratus | reverse complement strand
GTGGTTAGTGAGGTTACTCAGCAGAGAGGAGAAAAGCCAGAAGCTGCTAGACAACCCAAGAGCATCTGCAAGCCCAAGAGTCTTATCTTTGTTTTTGTATTCTTTTCTTAAACATCTCAGCAAGCCTGTGAGTGAAGTAGACATCACCATTGTTTGCTTTTCTTAGCCTGTAATATAATTTTCTTCATTAAAATATTCCAATTAGCTCAATCCAGCACAGTTTCAAAAATTGTAAATAAGTTTTCTGGCAAGATTTAATGCTAATAAAGAATTTTATTAGTTACTAGTTATTTTATAGTTGTCATTTATTTTATAGTTATTTATTTTATAGTTATTAACAATCTTTGTCTGGATATCAAAATTAATATCCATTATTAATTTTGCATCATTCCTAACACCAATATGAAACCACAAAAAGCATCTGGTAGTTAAAAAACTATTAAGAACCTTGTCCAGGCAGCCTTTCTCATGTCTAAAGTTCAAATAAATTGGCTTACTCTTTGGAGTGAACATGGAATGAGAGTGCAGAGCTTGCCTCTCGGTGTGGCTGACTGCTGTGCACCATTGCCCAGGCTCATCCTGTGAACACAGTAGGGCTCAGAATGGCACATGCCATTCAATCCCTGCTTTAAGTACAAGCTCTTTAGAATAAGCTCTCCACTAGCTTGTTAATATGATGCCATTTGCATTGTTTGTTATGACACCAAAGGAATAACATAAAGAGAGAATATTTTAACTGTGCCCAAATTTAACTTGTCCTTTGTTGCTACTGAGATCATCTGATGTGCTTATAACCTCATCTTGAAAACATACATGTAAAAATAGAGGGTTCATGAGTAAAAGAAGTCCAGAAATGCATGGGAGTTTGCAGGGCTGGCTATTTTTTTTCTGACAGCATCAAGACACATGTTCCATGCACAGTTTCTTTGAGCTAGTGTGTTAAGTTCAGCCCTGGCAATGCAGGCACCTCACACTGCTAGTGTTACAGACCATACATCCACACAAATGGTTTTGTGAAATTCTGATGGTGCAGCTCAGAGAAATGGAGGAGGTATGTTGGGCTTGAAGGAATGATGAAGAGTTCACAATCTCTTTGTGCTTATCTATGTGACAAGTCTTGACAGTAAGTTGGCATTTCCTGCAAATGATGTGTCTGGGTGCCTTTGAAGATTTGTGACAGAGAGGGTGATGTAGCCTTTCATTTGTAAGCTGTGTATGCTTTTTAGGAGTTTTGCTGGTCTATCCAGGGACACCTCCCAGTTACATTCCTTGTCTCTTCCACACACTGAGGCAGTTGCCACAATGGGAGATGTATGTGTTACACCTTTAAATATATATTTACCAAAACTTGTAGATTTTTTAAACTCCACCCTTTCAAATAACCTGCTTCCATACTGTTCATAGCTTAGTGTAGAATTAAATACATTTGTAGTCCATACTAGAAAAGGAATATTTGTAATTTGATCTCCTTAGTGAGATGTTAACTGTAGAATGCTACTGGCACTATCTTTGCAAGATCCAACTTGATGGAAAAGTTTGCTTAATACTCTCAAAGTCAAACACCAACATATTAGTGATAGTAGCACAGATTTTCACATTGAAAGCATCTGAAAGTTTACTTTGTATAGTTAGGAGCTAAGGAGAAAAGAAATCTCAAGCAAAATGTTATAAATGCAGTATTTTGATAGGCTTATTATGGAGAGCTTGGTGAAGTGTTTTTAACAACTATTTGAAGAAATTAACAGCAGGCATTAAGTGCCTCACAACATGGTGAGAAGTGCCACTGACATTGTGCTCTCTGCACATATGCAAGAGATCCTGCCTGCACCGCTGCAAACCTCCAAGGCAAGAGGAACCAGGATCAGGCCTCTTTCCCAGCACCCTACTAGAGCCTGGGAAGACCTAGAAGCCTCTCAACAGCTATCAAGACGCCAAGCAGTTCCAAAGCTGCTGCAAAGGAGCCAGGGTCTTTTTGGAAATAAAATAACTATGTATTTTATAATTCCTGCCTCGTTAATTCCCCCAACTAGGTCACACTTACAGTACACCACTACAGAAGAAACAGTTTGAAAGGAAAAAAAAAAAGACAATTGGGCCCTTAGATGAGTGGGGTTCCAGGCATAATTCCAGGGGGTTTTGGTGAAAGGGATTGACCTTGTAGTTATCACAGGATGGTATAATCAGCCAAATAAAACTTTCCTTTCTGAAACTGAAGCATGCATTTTTGAAGTGTGTGGAAGAGGGGAAAATACTTTTAATATGATCATACATTTAGCTAGGAATGAGAAAATAGATTAAAGAATGCTTTTTCTGGTGGCTGGGAGCGAGGTCCAGAAGCAAATCCCTTAAATGTCTATTATTATCAGTCTCACAGGAGAGAGATATTTTATCTGACTCTGCTCCAGTTTGAAGACCTCTCAGTAATACAAAGAAATAGAAGTAAAACTGTATGAAAGTAACTTGTCCTATTTTCTGACACCTACTGAAGTGGTCTCTATTGAATGTCTAATCTAAAGAATGGTGCTCTAAAGGACTGGCTCCCTGCTCCCAAACACAAAGCATTCTTTTCATCATCTCTTCTCCTTTACCAGGAGAGAGGCTGCTGTGATTTTGTTTTATAGTTCCAATAAAAATGTAAACTTAATAGGAGTTGAGAGTGTTTAAAGTTCAAGATACAGTTTCTATGCATAATGGAAGAATTGTATTGGGTCACAATCTACAAGTATCAGTTTATTTCCTTGTTAATGTTAATTCATGTGGTGGTGGGTTAGGAACAGTCTCCTTACTCAACTTCTGTTTAGTCAAATGGCTAAAGAAAAAGCTTAGCAATCAATCTGATGTGATTGCTTCAGAAAACTGCCTCTTGTATTCTCAGTGCTCTGAAAAACAGTTGGGAAATACTCTAAGGAGTGAAAATTACTGGAAATATGTGCAAATTTGAAGTAGTAGTAATAATAATAATAAAGAAGCATACATGAGATTGTAGTATAGCATTTCCTATGACACCACCAAAACATCTGAATATTTAAGAAAGAAAAAAAAAAATTAAACAAATCTCAAAATCTCCTGAATGTTGTTGAAGTAGTTTGAGCCAGGAAAACCTCCAGTCTTTTACAGCCAGAAGTCCTGTGGATTTCTGCCAACCTTCTCTTTCTAGGTTTGTGTCAGACTGTATTTTCCTTGTCTTTCTGTTGGCCTTTAACTAAAAGGTGAGAAATAAAGTTAGAATTGGCCAGCAGACCATACTGATGAGTCAATACACTCTGCCTCGGAGGCAAAATATACCTTTAGTATAATGTAATTGTGGACTTCTATGTTAATTGACAGCTAGTACTTATAGTAAGTGTCTGTGCTAAAAACTAGTAATCTGCATACTTCAGACAGAGAGGTGTGGAGGAGGGAAAACAGCTCATAGTCATTACTTACCAGTGCCATCCAGTCAGATGGAGACACTGGACAAAGCAGCTGCAAAGATTACAAGTTCCTATTGGATTCTGAACAGTAAAATTCAAGACAGCAGCATTCATAGAGACAGTAAGATTTTGATACATAAACTGATAGAGGTCAAAGCATGCTGTGCCTGATCATGGAATCTCTAGGCTATAGCAAATACCTGTGAGGTCTATAGCACCTTTTTAAACAGGAAATGTCTGCTGGTTTGAGGCAGATTGGAATGTTTTACTGAGTGTGTTGGTTTGGGAGTTCCCTGCCCCCCTACACTTTGTAAAACCCCCCAGACTAGACTCNACAATTTACAAGCAGATATATACAATATACAAGTATTTACAGTTACATACAAGTTAATACAGAAACACAAAATCCCTCCCAAAACAGTCAGACTGCCAGGAGGCTCCTGACCCAAATGTCCTCCCCCTCTTCCCCCTCTTTCCCTCCCCTTCAGCAATAACCAGACCAATCTCTGTATATCTCATGTGATCAATCTGGAGAGATGTGAGGTGAGATGTCAAAAAGACAACAAGGAGGTTAGAGGAAATAAAGGGTTAGGTCGGATTAGAGTTAAGGCAGAAAGCAGCCACAGACCACCAGAGAGAGGTGAGAAGTGAGTGTCTTATCTTACATTTTGACTACTTGCTTCTCTCAGCAGAAGAATGAGTGATACAGGTCACTGTTATTTTTCTTTCTTCTTACAGCTAATGATTTAATTTCTTTCAGTAAAATATTCCAATTAGCCTCAAACCAGCACAAAGTAGATTGCTTCCGTTTCTACCTGTGTTACAAGGATTTCAACCCCGTGTTTAGAAGTAATTTATGGTTCTTGTGGTGCACTTCAGCTTCCCTGACATCTGCTGGAAATGAAACACAGTCCCAAAGGTTCCTGGAGTTAGTGGAGGATAACTCCCTGACACAGCTGGTGACAGAGCCAACTAAGGAGGGTGCCCTGTGGGACCTGGGACCTGCTGTTTGTAAACGAAGAAGGGCTTGTGTGCAATTTAATGACTGGGGGTTGTTTTCAGCACTGCGATCACAAACTGATGAGTTCTCAGTTGTTGGAAGTACAAGGCAAGAGGCTGTCAGCAGAGCTGCCACCTGGGACTTCTGGCAGGCAGAGTTGGGCCTCTTTTGGAAACTGCTCTACAGAGTCCCTTGGAAGGCAGTTCTAAAGCGCCAGGGGGTCTGGGAAGGCTGTGCACTGTTCAAGAGGAAATCTTAGAGGTGCAGGAACAGGCCAGACACATGTGCTGGAAGACAAGTTGGCAGGGAAGAAGGCTGGCCTGGCTGAATAGAGCTATTTGGTTGCTGCCTAGGGAAGCAAGGAGAGTTTATGGAAGTGTTCAAAAAATGTATAAACATGGCACTTTGGGACATGGCTTAATGACAATGATAGTGTTAGGTTTGACACAAGTCTTTTCCAACTGAAATGATTCTGTGATTAACGAGAACAGGGTAAAGCTCCTGCTCAGTCCTGCTCACTTCCTAGCACCAGCTGGAATAAAGAACAGTACAATCTCATTTTGGATGCAAAAGGAAATATCTGCTGAGTGAAGTCAACACTTGAACTGCAGAGAGGGTGTGAGCCACAGCAGGTAGGTATTTCTGAGCACCTTGTGTGTCAGTGTGCTTGGCCATGAGAGAGGAATGCTCTTTTACAGGTGGGTAACTCGCAGATGAATCAGGAGCAGCTCTGGTGACAAACTTGCAGGAAGTGTAATTTGCACAGAACCTTGGCATTCGGACTGCTTTCTGAAGTCTGTATGTCTGTGCCACCAAATACTCCCAATGCTCCGACGCCTGTTTGCTCCTCGCTGCGAGCGCAGCGTGCTCGGGGCTGCTCCGCGCGTCCTCTGTCGCCCTCTGCTGACCGCTGCCGGCTCTGGCCCCTAACTGCGTTCTGCGCAGGGGAGCAGGGACACGGCAGGGAAAAGAACCATCTCTGCAAAACTTGCTGATCCTGCCGCTGCATCTTTGTTCGCACAAAGCTGTATCTCCTGATAAAACCATTCTTTCATTTCTTCTAAGTGTGCCCTTCACATGGAAATAGACCTGGGTGTCAACTGTAATCCTTCAGCTTCCTCTTAACAAGGTAGTTTCCATAGAGCTCCAAGTTTACAGCCCTCAATCTTCCATTTCCTGTAGAAACGCCCCAGTCTTGAAGCTCTCAATCAAACAGCCTGGAAAGGGGATGCCTGGAGCTCAAGCCCAACAGAGCCCTTCCTGCATCCATCTCCTTTGGAAGTCATTCATATTGCCATCTGCACTGCTGGACAGTCTACCAGCCTTAGTCATGGGCCAGGAACCTGTTTACTCTAGGTTACAGCATGGTAATAATAATTTATGACTACTGAAAATGAAGGGGTTTTGATTGGGATGGGTTTTTTTGTTTTGTTTTAAACTATGTGACGTTAACTGTAAAGAAAACAGTGGAACTCCCAGCTCTTATTAGCCCTTGTAAACAGAGCTGAGAGCTTGTTATTGCATATGCTCCTGTGGTTTCTGGTTTGTTGACACTGAAATCACATGTAGGAATAGCCAAAATAGTTAAACACGAAATACAAATTCCCTACCTAAGGATCTTACACTATAGCTCCTCTTTTTCTCTCTCTCCAAATCCCTTCCTGATGTGTATTGCAACCCTTCCACTGCACAGTTCTTTCTTTCGAGGTTATCTTTAAAAAGTTTCGCCTTTTTCTGCTGCCAGCACCTTGCCGTTTCCCAAGGATGCTCCCAAACACTCCTTATCTCTTTTGTTACTTAATCTTTGTTGTGATGACACACTTTTATAAACATGTTTGAGCTTTACAGTGCAGCTCAAATTAGATCTCCTGCAGAGAGAAAGCAATGTAAATTAAGATGAGGGCGAGCAGAAGAACGAGCATGCAATACCTATTGTGTACTGAACTGCTGAAGGCAATGGTTTGCTCAGATGCAGGCAGAGCTCAAAGCCGAGACTGAGCAGAGTAAAGGATTTAATAGCAGAGAGGTGAGCTAATAGCACAGAGAGAAAGAAGAGTTAAGAGTGTGACCACTCCATCACGTGGCATATTCCTGTGTCTGGCATTATGGGGGGAGCTATATTGTTGAGCAATCTTTACTGTTTCTCATTACTTATAATTAGCAGATACACCCATAGCTGCACACAAGCTTACCACAAAGAAGCTTTCACCTCCATGTTGAACATAAGCAATGCTGTACAGGCAATAACTTCATGTGGATGTGGTTTGCTGGAATTCAATGGAAAGCTGTGAGGTCTTAATTTGAGTTTTCAGGCTGGTCTAAATTATTCAGTGCTGCAGTCCAGATACCAGTTTTGGGTTACTTCATGTGCTGGCAACCCTCTGCACTCTTAGGAATCTAGCAGTGACAGCAGTACATTTGTAGGGGTAGGAGCATAACTGGTGGCTATAGAATCATAGAATCATAGAATGGTAAGGTTGGAAGGGACCTCAAAGATCATCTAGTTCCAACCCCCTTCCACAGGCAGAGACACCTCCCACTAGTACAGGTTACTCAAGGCCTCGTCCAACCTGGCCTTGAACACCTCCAGGGAGGGAGCAGCCACAACCTCCCTGGGCAACCTGTGCCAGTGCCTCACCACCCTCACTGCAAAGAACTTCCTCCTGACATCCAGTCTAAATCTTCCCTCTGCCAGTTGAAACCCATTGCCCCTCATCCTGTCATTGTAAGACCTTGTAAATAGTCCCTCCCCAGCCTTCCTGTAGGCCCCCTTCAGATATTGGAAGGCTACTATAAGGGCATGATGGTTGCGTCTCCATCTACCTACTGTGTATACACACATGCAGAGTCTGATGAAGAAGAGCAATTTAGCAGTCAGGTACAGATCACCTGTGTTTGGGCACACAGTTCAGCTTCTGACACAAGCACTGAGATTGCAAAGTTAGTTATTGCTCCATCTCCTTGCTGGTAGGACCAAGGATTTGCCTTCTAGCAGCTCTGAGGAGATTCCAGTCCTCGGTCCAAGTAAGGTAGAAAACCAAACAAATGTCAGTTTGCTGTATAAGCTGAGGGCAGAAATGGAGACCTGCAAGTTATAGCTTACATTTGGTAAAGACCTGACCTGGTTTACATGCTGATATCTACGTTGTAATTTTTCCAGCCAAAAGCTGGGTTTCTGCCTTTCTCCCAACTGCTGACTTGATCCTTGAGCTTCTCCTTGAGATTTCCTACTGTGATAATCATTTGGCTCCTTGATCAGTAGTACAGCTGTCAGTGTGCATAAATGCATGCTGGACTGAGAGCTTGGCCTTGGATCCATCTCTCCCTCTGAAGGTGAGAGAAAGCTTCTTCCTGACAGCACAGGAAGTGCAAAACAGCTACACAGATACAGCTAAAACAAAATCAGGGAGAATACACCCTGCATATGCTTTCATAGCCCTTTTCCTCCTTAACATTGGATAAAGAAGGAATTACCCTTTACAACTGAGCATTAAAATCATCACAGATAGATAATAAAGTAAATTAAAATGTAATAAATTAAACTTTGTTTCTGTGGGATGAGATTAATTGCCAAGACATGAGCAGTTTGAAGGTTGGCATCCTGGTGACTTCTGGATTTTAGATCTGAGTTCAATTTTAAGCTCTTCCAGTTGTTGATTCTGAGATATCAGTCATCTTGCCTATTTCTAGCCATGAACAGCTTTGAATGTAACATTTATTTGGTGCTGAATCTTGCATTTGTTTCTGGCATAAGAACAAGATTTTCCCTACATGCCTTTGGCTGCAGAGAACCTTAATTAGAAGTAAGAAAGAACAGATATGCCTCTTTGAGAGTTCAGTTAACATTTTCTTGCACTTCATTAACTGATGCCAAATGCAGGAAGGAAGTAAACATTTTGTTCTTTTAATGAATGGCATTGTATTATAATATGGGAAAAAAATAACATAATGAAACATTATCACAGGCAGGAAGTATATTATTCCAGTTCTGACACTGGAAAAGGAGAGGCAAAGTGTAACTAACTTCAGTTCCTGTCAGCTCATACCATTGCTGGTGTTGGTTTACAGCAACATTTGAACTCTAGTTGTTGCCATTGAAAAAATTTCACAATGTGGATTTATTCTTGCTGTGCGTGGCCTGTGGTGGTGACCTGAGCTCTGCCTGCTCACAGTCTGCTTGCAGATAATCTGCTGCTCGAGTGCTGTTTGGGCTGTCATTACTGCAGCTGCTGCCATAGTTGAGCTCCAAGCGACCTTTGTGGATGCAGCCAGCTGCAGCTTGCTGGAGCTGTGAGGTTTTTATCCCTGGCAGTTGTGCTGCAGATATCCTAAGTACTGTGACAGGGCACCAGTGTCTGAGCAGTGATGCTCTCTGAAGACAAAAGCAGTCATCTCTATCAACCAGTACCTGACTGGGACACAGCTGTGCTGGAACCCTGTGTTAAGTGCTGCTGTGATGAGCATTGACTCCACGATGATCTCTGCCTCCCCACTGGGCTTGTGACTAGTGACTGCACACATACATAGAACAACAATAAGCCTCGACATCTCCTCTGTATACAGCTGTTTATAAAACTGAAAGACTCATAGTAACACTAAACAAAACAGAAGTAAGTATCAAATGTACAATGTCTCTTGAAATAAATAAATCATGAGAGTTACAGTGAGCTCCAACAGCAGAGGCTAATGACATTTGGAAAGGAACAGGGGTGTGAATGTCATGGCCTATTAGGGACTGCATGCTTGAAGAAAGCTGTAGTTTTGCTGGCCCTCAGTGATTTTGTACTCAGCTGAAAGGGAGATCTACACAAGCATTGTGCACCTTGGTTTACTGAGCTCTTAAGGCTGTTGTGCTGCCTGCTTTTGTTTTGGGAATCAAAAGATGGGGTCTGGTATCTCCTCACCATGATACATGGCCTGACAAGAGTAAGACACAACTTTGTTTCAAGGGCTTTACCTTTTTCCAGTTTAACATCTTAGCTTTCAATCACGGCAATGCACAGAGTGCCCAGCACCTTGTGATAACAAATCCCAAACAGGCAGGATTTAATTTATGGTTTTATTTTCCACACCAAACTTTCAATAATCTGCTGATACTTAGAGCAACTTAAAAGCATTGGTGAAGAAACATTGCCAGTGTGCAGTTACACAGCTGGATTTAGGAAAATTGTCTTAGGAAAAACAAACACATCCACCTTTCTGGAAGCAACTGTTATGTGTAAGGATCTGATACCATCTGGGAAAGAGTAGTGACTGCAGGAATGCCTAGGTGTCTGGCTAATCTGTAGCTTGTCCACTGGAAGTACTTGCAGCATGGTAAAGTACTGCTGAATACTGGACTGTTACTTCACATACAGGCTTATGAAAACTCCAGGTGGTGATGGGAAGCTATGGCTTGTCATGGACTTGCCCAGTCCTCTGTGCTAGCTGGGGACTAGGGCATGGATGGAGCTCCTCAAAACTTAGACTCCTTGCTAATTCGTAAATAATACGTGAGTTTGAGGAGTGGGTTCAGCAGACAGTGATGATTTAGGTGCTGCACAGAAAGGCAGTGGCTTTTTCATCCCTAAGACAACTGGAATGCAAAGCAATGATACAAGCAGCAGAAAAGTGAGATTCAGCCCTGTACCCAGCACCTATCCTTCTGCAAATAAAAGGACATTCCTAGAGGCAGAAGCCTTTTCAGGGCTAGGTAGCAAGGAAGCCTGCAGTTTCTTCCTCCTACTCTGCACCAGCTCACACCCTGGTGCTGGAGTGAGCAAGTGGGACAGGATGTATGAAGTGCACTCTGGGGAATTACAGCACTGAAGCCTCCAGCATTTCTCCAGAAAACCAGAGAAGGGAGGTTGCAGAACACACTTCCATACGACTTAGTCATCAGGATGGACTGATGTGAAACAGTAGAGTGGCCTTAAGAAAACTGCTATGTTTTTCTTTGAAGAGATACATTTATTTGCACAACTCCAGCACTGGGTGGTGTTGTGAACACTGCTGTGATTTGGTGACAACAACAACATCACCTATTTTTCCAAAGGAAAAGCCACACCTGGCATTTCATGTATAGATAACAGTCCATGAAATCTTCATTGAAGTTTGTGATAATTTGTATGGTGTCAATTCTTAAGAAGAATTTCTCTCCAGTGAGGGTGGTGAGACACTGGCACAGGTTGCCCAGGGAGGTTGTGGCTGCTCCCTCCCTGGAGGTGTTCAAGGCCAGGTTGGAGGAGGCCTTGAGTGCCCTGTACTAGTGGGAGGTGTCCCTGCCTATGGCAGGGGGTTGGAACTAGATGATCTTTGAGGTCCCTTCCAACCTTACCATTCTATGATTCTGTGATCTTATGTGATCTGTGGAAAGACAACCTCAGAATGGCAAAGACACCAGGGGAGGATGGACAAAAGAAAGTTGATAACCTTCTTTTCGAGGTTATTTTTTCTTTACTTTTGTAGTTTTCTTCCTCAAATTAACACTGGCTAATGAAGTTCTTTGCTGTGAACACTAGGTCAATTACTGCAAGGATTACATTTGTCTTTAATGAAGTGCTTCTATTGCTTCTGCTCAAGGATATTCTAATAAATGAAGTCTCACATCCTGATGAATTTCACCCATATTAGAAAATCATGAATAAATTAAAAATCCAAAAATATTTTTTTAATTATGCAGGAATTGTTCCCAAAGTGCATCTAAATCAGACAGGAAGGTGGATTGAAATACCTGGTGCTTTAAGAACAACCATTTCCAAAGGGATCATTAGAAAATTCATTTCTTACAGATACAACACTCGTGGCACCAATTAATTAATGAAGCTGGAAATTAGAGTAACTTTAAAATTAAAATAGATACGAAGTAGATGTCAGAACACAAACAAGTGCTGGTTATACTTGTAAAGTAAAAAAATAGACTTTGGGCACTAAACACTTGCTTAAAAATAGTCTCTCCCCTCTGCAAAATTAGGACTGTGAGATGAAACATACCTTAGACAAAAAATATCTAAATTATTGTGAATTATTAAAGTAATACCTGGTGCTGTACTGATAAACTCCAGCAGAACACCTGAGCCCTCCAGCTTTGTGTGCAGAGGAGAATTGCAGTNCCAGGCTGGACGAGGCCTTGAGTGACCTGTGCTAGTGGGAGGTGTCCCTGCCTATGGCAGGGGGTTGGAAATAGATGATCTTTGAGGTCCCTTCCAACCTTACCATTCTGTGATTCTATGACATAAAAACGAAAAATCTCATTTTAATCAGCTTCAACTGAAGTCCAAGATTGGAAAGAAAGAAGGAAAAAGCCTCAAACCTCAGTAGCATCCCTTACTTGGGAAAGCTGTGGAACTTTCTGCTCCTGACAGCAGAATTGATTTGTTGGAAAGAGCACCACTCAGAGCAGTTCTGCATTAGAATGGCTACAGTCATCTTTCTTGTAATCAGAAAAGAAAGACTTCATTGTTTTACTCACATAGAATCATAGAATCATAGAATAGTAAGGTTGGAAGGAGACCTCAAGGATCATCCAGTTCCAACCCCCTCCCATAGGCAGGGACACCTCCCACTAGCACAGGTTACTCAAGTCCTTGTCCAACCTGGCCTTGAACACCTCCAGGGAGGGAGCAGCCACAACCTCCCTGGGCAACCTGTGCCAGTGTCTCACCACCCTCACTCCAAAGAACTTCCTCCTAACATCTACATAAACTAAAGATTTTGTATTTCCCCACTATTTGTCTAAGTGTCTCACTTGAATTGTGGCCAGTGGATAAGAAATTAATCAAGAGTTTTGAGATTATATATTTTCTGGACCTGACTTCTTTACAGATCTTTGGAACTTGCAATCACAATTAGTATTTTGTAAGAACTGAAAATGTTTATCTCCTGAGCTGACATACCAGATGTGTTAACCCAATTCCTTTATGTACTTAGTAAGAATTAGAAGGGGAAAAAATAGATAAAAGTATAAAGCTGGGGGGCTGGGTTTTGTTGTTGTTGGTGTCTTTTTTCCCCTATACAAGGCTGCAGGGTTTTGGAGAGGGTTACATTTAGCTTTTGTTTCACTTAAGAACAGAATGCCTCAATGTTCTCAGCTTCTCCAAAATAATTTTCAAATCAGTTCCAAACCATTTTCATTTTGGATTCATTGAAATGAATGTTTTTCCCTTCAAAAACTCAATTTTAGAATTTTAGTTGGATTCACTACAATTATATTTTCGAATTTGGTGGATGAGGAGAAAGTTATCTCTGGTATGCTTTGGTCTGGTGTCCTAAGGGAGCAAGGATTACATTATCATACTCTTAGTGTTCTCCTCTGCTTTTCTGTTCTCCTCCTCTCTTCCCACACCCCTAAAAAGTTTTTAATCAGTTTTGATTAACTCTGTCAGAAAGTTCTGCAGCTTTTGCAATCTCAGGAACAGGCATCTGAGTAAAGTTGGAAAAGAAATGCTATTAATACACCATTTAGAGCAGAAACTCAAACACACATCCTATTTACAAGTGAGAAGCTTCTGATTGCTGCCTCACCACTTACAGCAAGAGCTTGTACCAGCTTGGGGAAATTCAGGCTGGCTGGCTGGTGGTTTCCTGCCTGAATGGATAGGGTTAAACTACACATCACTCCAGAAACGGTTACACTAAGTGGCCATACAGCCTAAGGCAGAGGAAGAGATAAAAAATACTGAAACACCAGTTCAGAAAGACTTTTGACACTGTCTGCCATAGCATCCTGACACTGTCTGCCATAGCATCCTCAAAGGTAAGCTTTGGTAGTGTGGGTAAGGTGAGTGGGCAGCAGAGAGAGTGGGCAGCAGAGAGAACTGACTGAGCGACAGAGCTCAGAGAGTTGTGATCAGTGGTGTAGTTGGAGGCCTGTGGCTAATGGTGTTCCCCAGGGGTCAGTATTTGATCCAGTCTCATTCAACACATTCATCGATGACCTGAAGGAACAGAGTGTGCTCTCAGAGAGTTTGACTGCTGGTACAAGGCTGGGAGGAGTGGCTGACCCACCAGAAGGCTCTGCTGCCACTCAGTGAAACCTGGACAGGCTGGAGAGCTGGCAGAGGGCAACCTCATGAAGTTCAGCAAGTGCAAGTGTAGAGTTCTGCACCTGGGGAGGAATAACCCCATGCATCAGTACAGGTGAGCAGTTGACCAGCTGGAAAGCAGCTCTGCAGAAAAGGACCTGGGACTGCTGGTGGACAAGTTCACCATCAGCCAGCAGTGTTCCCTCATGGCTAAGAAGGCAATGGTATTCTGGGTTGCATGAGGAAGAGGTCAAGAGATGTTCTCCTCCTGCTCTATTCAGCCCTGACGAGGCTGCACCTGAAGTATTGAGTCCAGTTCCAGGCTCCCCAGCTCAAGAGGGACAGTCCAAGAGAGGGCCATGAGAATGATTAGGGGACTGGAACATCTATCTTACAAGTAGAGAGTGGGATTCTTCAGCCTGAGATGGGATATTATAAATGCACGTGAATATCTAAAGGGTAGAGGTCAAGAGCATGGGGCTGGGATCTTGTCATTGATGTCCAGTGATAGGACAAGGGGCAGTAGGTACAAACTAGAACACAGGAGGTGTTACTTGAACTTAAGGAGAAACTACTTTGAGGGTGACTGAGCACTGGAACAGGCTGCCCAGAAAGGCTGTGGAGTCTCCTCTGGAGGCTTTCAAAACCTACCTGGTCATGTTCCTGTGCAATGTGCTCTAGGTGTACCTGAGTTAGCAGGGATGCTGGACTAGATGATCTCCAGAGGTCACTTCCAACCCTACCACTCCATGATTCTTAAAATCAGTGAGAGAGCAAGAAAGTCTTAGAGCAGCCTTTTGTCCCACCTAACCATTTCCTCTTCAGAACAAAAACCTCCACCTGAAGTGGTTCTTAGAGAGGTTTGCTGCCTGTGTAATACTTTGCAGGGGCAGTGAAGAGCCAAGTGACAGTGTGGTTGTCTGTGCAAGGCCACATAAACATAGGCTGTACTGAGTGCTCTGTAGCAACTGTCCTGTGACACTATTAAAATCAGGATCAACTAGTCTGCAATTACCAAGTGGGTTCATTGATTCCTTTAAACATAAACACAGATCTGAAATGAGATTACATTACACCAGAAACAAGGCAAGGTTTGAAGATATTTGACAGATTCTGTCCCAATGACTCTCTTGTCATTGTAAGTTACACTTTTCACCTTGCTGATATTTTAATTGCAAGTTGGCACAATACCAGAAAACAAAAGTAGCATCTTCCACCTGCCTTTTCTGTTTGCTTTATCTGTTCTTTCCTATTTTTCCCATCTATTTTGCAGCACAGTGTCTTTTCTCTTAAAAGCTGTTAGTCCATTTCCAGTTTGTAAGCACTTTACAGCCAGCTCCCTGTGATGTGTTTTTTATGTGAATTTTTTTAGTTGATTTTATAATTTAAAACCAAAAAGCCAGTGCAGCTTGGTGCATTTTATACTCCCTGGCTAACAGTGGGTTACCCAAAGGACCCATGATTCCTTATTGTGCCATATTTCCAGCCATGGCACACAGCCTAAGAGTGTTTTGTTGAAGATGACAAAGAAATTCACATGATTTTTCCCTGGAGATACTGTAAGTTACCAGAGCTTCCCTAAAGCCAACACAGAGCCAACACCCTGACCCTGCCTTTGCAGATACTCAGAAGGGAAGCCCAAGCCACAGCCTGGTCAGTCTGGGTTTGGAGAGATATATATGAGGGGTCTCCAGCTGTGAGCTCCTCTGCCATAGGATGGTCTGCAGTGGCATGGAAATACAAGGAAGCCAGCAGAAGCTGTTTTGAAGGTGGTACTGCTGAGCTGGGCTGGCACCCAGCTGCCTAGCTAGCCTGGTCACCTCCCACAGTGGAGAACCCAGGAGATGTTATCCTTTGTCTCCACCTATTACTCACAGAGATTCTCCTCCCTTTAGCTCTCCAGCAGATGTTTTGTGGCTCGGGCTCAGGAAAATCACTACTCCTCTCTTGGACACAACAGACACATCTTCATGCACCACAGAAGGCAAGGAAGGAATTTGGCATGTCCTCATAAAATCGAATTTTCCATGTATGCACAGCAACATGAACTACCCGGCTGGGAACTGCCTTTTGTCACTTCACATGTGCAGGCTTCACAGCCACTGTGGCCAGGGGCCATGCTGGCATCCACTGCACCTATAGGTCTCTATAGCCCACACTATGTTAGTTACTGAGTATTCCTTCCTAGCAGGATCATCAGTGCTAACCAGACCAGAGTCCCTTTTGGCCAGGAAGCTTCTCCTCTCAAGATTCCTCTTTCATGAATCAGATTCCTGTTTAACTCCTTTTAGCTGAGCAAAGCACAGCAGATACATTCAGTGCAGAGAAGTGACAGGGGGAAATAATGAAAGCCTCTTTTGGAGGAAAAAGGGGGGTGTGTGTGTGTATGTATATATATATACACACCCACACACATACATATATATATACACAGAGAGAGAGAGAGAGAAAGAGAGAGAGAGAGATGTCTTTCCTTCAGGCTCACAGGATGTTCCAAATGGATGCCTTTTGCTGCCAGCTTCTAGGTTGCTTTCTTTTTCTTACCACTCTGTTAGGAAACAGTATGTCTGTGCAGTAAACACCTGCACCCCAGTTTAGGAAAGGACTGTGGTTATGGAGGCAGCAGGAAGAATCTGTGAGAGTTTTGTTAAGGTGATGATGTTCTCAGTGAATACAGAGATCTACTTGATTCAAATTATGCCTTGCAAATGTGTTTTTCTCCCTTGGTTAAGATAGATTTAATTTTAGTGCAATGCATGGTGGCTACCTTTAAAAAAATACATGGTGGAAAAATAGCAAATTTCTGTACCTGAGGTTACAAACAAAGAGGAGAAGCTTCACCCTCACAGACCCTGGTCCTCGTGGGAGAGTTCCTGACATCTGTTGGAAGGACAACACAGTAGAGCAATCTAAGAGGTTCTTGGAGTGCGTTGATGATAACTTCCTTCTCCAAGTGGTTGAGGAAGCCACAACAAAAGCTGCTGTGCTGGACCTGGTCCTCACCAACAAAGAGGGACTGGTGAGTGAAGTGAAGCTGAAGGGTTGCCTTGGCTGCAGTGACTGTGAAATGGTACAGTTTGAGATCCTCAGGGCAGCAAGGAGG
>WBNM01009436.1:46052-71972 GCA_013399055.1 Ramphastos sulfuratus | reverse complement strand
CGCCCACCGGGCGGCGGAGGGCGGGGGTCTCGGCGCGGCAGGAAGGCGGGCGGGAAGCGGCGCCCCAGCCTGCGCTGGCGGCTCGTTCCTGGCGCGTGCAGAAAATACCTTGGCTGCAAAGATGGGATGGGAAACAGCTACAGAGAGAGTCAGTGGGGCGGGTGCTGGTAGCATTTTTCTCCTCTTGCCTCTTCCACTCTCGTAGTGCTGCAGCAGGGTTGGCCGCCGCCGGTCCGCAGGCGCCAGTCGGGTGTGCCCCCGGTGCTGCGTTGGTGCCCCTGTATAGGGGCCAACCCACTGTTGCGGCCGAGATCGCTCCTGAAGTTTGGGTGCGGGTGAGGAGGGGTGCAGGTAGCGGCCTATCGCTTGTGCCCCGGGGAGCTCCTTATGCACGTGGGGTGCTGCATTCCGGTAGCGGAGAGCTGCCCTGAAGGCGGGGGTCTCTCTCGCTGGATGAACCGAGTGGGGCTACCTGGCTCGGCCCCAGGCCGGGATTGTTGTTGGGGGGCGGCCGCCGCGGTGGAGGGGTGGCTTTCATCCGCTCTACTTGCCCGGCGGGGGCCTCTCACAGGCAGGCTAGGTGTAACCGTGAGGAAGCGAGGTAGGTACGCCGTCCCAGGCCGAGGTAATACCGGTGCCGCCGGGGATGGCATGGCGCATCGTCGGAGTCGCCCGTCGAGCCTAAGTGATGCTGACACAGGCTCGCAGCTCCCTCCGTGCCAGGCTTCTCTGACATCAGGCTTTGCATGCACTTCAACGACCCTTCTACTGAAAAGGGAGATCGCGTTTAGTTTTTCTGGAGTTTACCCTCATATTTAGCATCAGAAGATTTCGGTCTTGCTCCAAGTGGTATCCATGTGTTTGATTAAAAAGTCATCCGGATATTAAATTCTTTGCCTTGTTCAAAGTTCGTGTGAGCAGACTTAACTTTTTTTGGTTTTTTAAACCTGTCAAGCTAGTGTAAGTAAATTCCAGGACATTTTATCTTGAGTTATCTCTCTTTTTATGCTTCTGATACTGTTGTTTGGTTTGAGATTATCTCATTGATTTTTGTCACAGGTCATGTTTTTTAATAGGTCTATGTTGCCTGCAGTAAACTCTACTCGGTATTACAAAGTCACTTGAAAAATAGGTGATACAGAAGTTAGTGGGCAGAATTTTTTAAGTGCCGTAATTAGCTCATCTCTTCAGCACTTTAATACAGTATTCTTGGTAACAACACCTCAGCCATTAATAGCTGGCACAAAATTCTTGAGACAAAGAGAATTTATTAAAAACAGTAATGCTAGGGAATGATGAGCATCTATATTTCTAAATGGCTGTGTCTCTGTATTTTACGCTTTTACACGTGTTACTTGAAAAAAAAATTGCTGAGGGTAAATAAGACAAAAAAGTGACATCTGACATCACACATCAAAGAACATGTGTTCAAAAAGATTGCTAGCCTCTCAAAACCACATTTTTTCTTTCCCGTTGTTGATAGGCAAAATTAAATGTTAACTGCGAGGGGGGAAAAAAAGGAAACCAACATCAGACCAAACCAAACAAAAAAACCGCCAATCCAAAACAAAAAACCAAAACAACCCAACACTCCCCCTGCCCCCCCCCGCCCAAAACCAAAACCCAACTAATGTTCGCAAGTCCCACTGTCAGAAAGAATTGTTGAAAGGTTTACTACGTTGATGGCATAACAGTTCAAATACTTAAAAAATAACTTTAGTCATAGATTTTTCACTTTTGCTCTCTGGTGTGTGATTTTACACAATAATTACACATAGGCAAGGACGGCTGAAGGTACAAACAATGTTCACCTAGTCGGGAGATGTTACACATTTAATATATTTTAAAATATTGTAGATAGGTTTAACCATATTTTATTATGATTAATTAAATCTTTTCTTAGTCCATCAGGAAAACAGATTGCAAAGAAACTTTCCTTTGTTATTCTTCCAAACACTACAGGACCAGTTAATTGTAAGGTGTTTCTAAACCTTTTTAAAAACCAACATCTCTTGTCTTGTCCAATGTCTACTGCACTCTCACAATGGAAGTGGGATATGATATATTTATCCGTGAGTGAAAAATACGAGAAAGAGCACAGTTTGGATATATTTCTCCTTTGTTTTATACAGTGTGCCATTATTTTGTGTTTCGCAAGTTGCACGATCATTACAGAATAGTCACCTGAGTGGTCAGTGTAAGAGACTTCAAAGAAGAGAAAGCACTTAGGTTTTGAATTTGTTTTTGTCAGAATCTAAGCTGAAGTCAGAATTCATTTTGGTTATAAAATTTTGAGGAGCAGTTAACAGTATTGCAGGGATAACTTTGCAGTGGTTTATCTGCTTCCAGGGACAGACTCAGGAGAGGAACAATCTGTTTTTTATACATGTAGAAGTAAGTAAGGACGCTTTCTTGGTGATACCATTTCAAATTAGAAGAATACATTGTCATTCTTTAAACACAAATGCCACCATTGTACTTAAGCTTCGTTATTGTATTTATTTAGTATTAATAAAGTGCTATAGAACTAATTAATTATTTGAAATGTTGGTAATTTTGATAGTGATTAAAGACATGTTAAGGTTTCTTCAGATCTTTGAAGAATTTAGTAATGATTGTATTCCCTCAGATAGGGTAATGTTCAGGGTTTTGGTATGAAGCTACAGCAATTTGTTGAGATACACGAAGATCTCATCCTTATTGAAAGACAAATTAGTAACTTACTGAGTGGCCCAATTGATCAGTGCTCTTTGTGTGAACAATATTTGGTAAATAAAAAATCCTGAGTCTATTAGCAAAGTGCATATTACATTTCTTGGTTAGGTGCCAAAGTTCTACTAGAACAATTTAAAATATTTTGTGGTCATTATTGTTAGCATGTAGTGTAACAAATCTGTATATTCTCACATAGTCTAAGTCTGTTATTTAAAATGTTTTGAGTATTCCCTTGTGTTATTTTTTATGTATTTAATTATCAACATTCATAAAGTGCCATAAATGCTATAGTTCCAGTTCCAGATGAGACTATGTTTAAGTATTGGGATTTTGAAACATAATAAAATAAGTTATTTTGATTATTTATTTTTTTTTTGGTGAATTGTAAATTGATACTAAAGTAAGCTTGAAAATGTACTCTTTTTTTTTTTTAATTTTTGTATGCATAGAATTGTGTACATAAATTTGAATTATTGTCTTAAAGTTAATTAGTGTTTTAGCACTGTTTATATACATATTCTTAGATGGGATAGAAAATTACTTTTGCCTAAGAATATTGTTCTGAGTTCAACACTTAACATAGTTTGGAATGATTGTTTTGTAATGAAGAATATTCATGTAATCCTCATTACTGGTATCCTTGTAATTAGAATTCAGCCAAAATGTTGTGTACCTAGACCAGATTTTGGAGTGATCTGCTTGTGTAATGCTTGCTACTATTGATTTTGTCACAGTTTAAGCTGAACTACTTCTAATTATTGCTACCTTTATGTGGCTACAGGATTATGGTTTATATTGTGGTATTATGTGGTATTTCTCTATTCGGTTGCTTCAGTGGAAGGAAACTGTTTCTAGTTTCAAGGTGCTTAAAAATACTTGCATTTCTGATGTAGTTTCTAGTCATATGTAAGGCAGTCTCATGAAAACCAAGTAATTTTTATGAGATGTGTTACTGAAATTACTGAAATTTGTGTATAAAGTTGCATCCGTAAGAGAATTAATGTAAAAACGTAGGATGATGATATATTTTCTGTTTGTGTTTTTATGGAACTAAATCAAGAAATGAGATGGTAATTAGAGAATTTAGGTACTGAAAAATCAGTTAAACTTCAGTGGGTGGGTTCCCACAATTTGGTATTTCTAGAGAGCTTTTTAAAGATAAACTTACTGAGAAGAGCGAACAGAAACATGTGTGCAAGCTTCTGAGAAGTCTATGTGTAGACCAGAATTTCACAACCTGTATGTCTAAACTTGGGTGTATTTTGTAGCTGAGTATTTATGTAGGCACTGATTCAGAAAAAACATCCGATTTCCCTGAAGTGCATACTGACAGACTTGAGTTCTGTTGCAGTTATGTGGATAACTGGATGTGTACATAAGTGCCTCCCTGAACCAGCCAAATTCAAAGACTTAATTTTGAGAAACTTTGACTGTGGCCGCTTGGGTACACCTGGCAACTTTCAGGAATATGCTGGCAGTCTGGGTGGATATCTTGATATCCTACCATCCATTTATTTGCAGATTTCACTATGACATGTTGGTTGTATATGATGAGGTCGTGGCTGTTTTTTGATTTGGTTTGGCCTGTTTGTTTTCTGTCTAGAAATAGTTCTGCCTATGTACAGAGCTTAGGGAAACCATGTAAAAATGATTGGAATAGGAAGAAGGCAGTTAATATGTGTTAAGATCAGCTAAGAAACTGGGGATGAAGTGGATCAAAATAAAGACATTTGCTTTGGTTTTGGTATTCCACATAATTTGTAAATATCAAAAGGAGCATGAGAACTTAAATACTTGGGATCTGCATACACACATACACATAACATAACTTTGAGATGGTATAGCTTGTATTTTGAGATAATTTTATCCAGTGGCTTGCAGTGAGTGGTGAAGAACTCTCATTTCTTGTAATTAAAAGATCCCCTACTATTTTTTTTTAATAGTTTCCCTAACACCCTGTGTCTGCAAAACAGTATTTATATTTATTTTAAAAATGGTGTTCTGAAGTGTTCTGTGGAAAAACTACACAAAAGAAAAAGTCATTTCACTGGCTTCCACCTTCCTACAAAAGGCATCTTGTTAAGCGGTACATGGTCTTCATGAAATGCTTCTTGTGAAATATTTTCCAAATGCACATACTGAGGACACTTCCCTGCATTCTTTCTGCTGGTGCTGTATGCTTTTGGAGAGGGACATGAAGATGAACCTTCCTTTTTCTCCCTTGTTGCTATGATCCCAGCAATCTACCAGCTTCATGCTGGGCTAAAAAAGTGATTGAATGCAATTAGTCTTTCAGGAGTCGTGATCTTTGCGTTCATATAGAGAGGCATATGTAATACATGTATTTGTGTGTGAATATATATGCATTTCAATGTCTATGTATGCATATATGTGTTTTCACATACATATGTATGTGTGTATGTGTGGAAGTGTCAGTAGAAGGTGATATGTAGAGCAAGTGTGAGGGGAAGAAAACCCCCAAAAGTGAAATTTTTTAATCAGTGAACTCTCTGATGTTTAGAAAATGAACAGCTTTACAAATGTAACTCCCAGGTTCCATCTTCCAACTAAGATACTTAATTTTAAAATTTAAAATGGTAGCAAAAAATTATTTGTAGAATCTGTGTTTTAATTCTTGGCACTCTTTTCATTGGTAGGAGTCTCCAGGTCAGTAATTGTGCAGGTAGATAAGCAAGAATCCAGGAACACAAATGTAAAGTGAAATGGAGAATATTACAGGAATATACTTTGAGAACTCTTTGGACTTACTAGAGTACCTTGTTACTACTTCTTCCTAAAAGAGCCTTTCAACGGACAGAGTATGTTAAAATATTAGACTTTAAGAAAGTTCTAGGACACTCATTTGGACCACCTTAGAGAAGATGCTAACATAGACACAACTTTTCCTGAAGAAAGTGTCAGTAGACAGTAGCTTGTCCATAGCAATGTCTCTTGCTTTGGCTCAGGATTTTTTTTTTTTTTAATGAAATTAGAAGCACTTTGGAACTGGGATTTTCTTCCAGTAATCTCTCTTCGCTCTGATACGCAGTTCTTAATATTGTTTTTTTTAAAAAAACCTTGTCTGTAGTCTCATGATTAATCTAATCTTCCAGTGTTTCTGAATGGTGTAATTCACTGTTGAGAATAAAGGGCCTTGTTTCAAGTTTTCATTTCACTTGTGCTTAAAATTTAGTCAGTCGGCAGCGCACCACCATAATGAAATGGAAACGTTTGATTTAAAATAAACAGACATGTTACTGAAATTGCTTTATCATGGTCTTACAGTTATTGTGAGTAAGCCTTATTGTTACACACTTTAGCATAGCTGAATGGAAGAAGAGAGTCCTATACATTAGAAGTCTTGCGTTTTTGCGTTCTTCCTATTCATTGTAGTCAGTACAAGCTAGATTACAGCTGAGTTCATGTAAAATGTTGGGTGATACAGTTTACAAACATATGCAGATATCAAAAATCCTATTTTTTTAAGAAACTGAGCATGGATTGTTACGTTACAAGATCACAAATTTCCGCTTCTACAATTCTTTAAAAAAAATGTTATTAAGTATTTCCAGATACTTCTATGAAAGATGTTGCTCCACCAAGACTGAGTTTGTATTTCTGTCCTGTAGTATGTCAAGGTTTCCAATAAAATAAAAACGCCCCATGATATATATATATACACACACACGCACACATATACAGACTTCTCTTTTTCTTTTTTTTAAATTTTTTTTTTCCTTCTGGGGAAGCAGCTTTAACATTTTACTATTGACTTGTTGATGGAAATATGTTGATCTTATTTTCATGAGGGAAAAAAAAACAGTGTTTGTTCATTTTTGTCTGCTGCATAACAGAGAAATCGTTTGATTTCCATGTTCTGTTACCTGTCATGCTACTAGTTTTATGGCCATTTTTCTGATTAAATGCATGACCAATATAAATGGTATCAAAAGAAAAATCAACTAACAAGAAGATACACAAGAGTCTCCTAATTAGTAAGATCTGCTTGGATTGCTATTTGAATAGCAATTTATAGCAAATTTTTAAGGTTCAGCAAGTTTTAGTTGAAAAGCCTTGGAAAAAATGAAACTCCTGTTACTTGCATTGTCATTTAGTGGAAGAATTTACCAGAAGGATCTTAGATTGACAAAACCTGAGAGTACACCATTAGTTTAATTTTTATTTTGTTAAAGTCTATTTCTGTCATTAAATAAGAATAATCATCTTATAAAGTGGTACCCACAGTAAAAAAAATTACTTCATGGTTATCACTGAGTAACTTCGTATTTTTTGTTTGTTTCCATCAGAATCTTGAAGAACCATCTTATGCGTCACAATTAGTTTTTTGTTACAATAATGAAATGGTGGTCAAGTACAAAAAGGGAATACTTTGCTGCTGAATCATTAGACGAGGTGAAAAATGAGTAGGAGATACATTTGCTTAGACTCTGATCACCCTCTGCTAAAATACCTTTCTGTCCTATTCTGAAATAAAACTTGGCCTCATGACATTTAGAAGGATGCATATTTTCATGGGATATATTTTTTTGCTGTATTTAGTATTTGCAGTGTAGCACGGACATTATTTGTTAAAATAATACAAATTTTCTTTGAAATTACTTACTTTTTTTCTTGAGATTGGATGCTGGTCAGTGAGTTGTTCAGTAGTAGTTGAGAGCTGCAGCCTTTTCTTAGTGGGTAGCAATGAATCACTATGTTTATTCTTTTGTGGACTTCAGAGTAGTGTTTTTAATTTTCATATTACAGTTTAGGGGAACTTCATTCTCTGCAGACCTTTAGATCACATCTTATCACACAAGGAGTTGCTAAGAAATACTTATAAGCTTTTATTAGAATACTAATATTATACATAGAAGTTTTGTTTGAAAATTTTCTTTACATTTGTTCTAAGTTTGTAAATAAATTTGAGTATTTTATCTCACTCTGTTGCTTTGAAACTGGAGCTGAATACATTCTAAATATTTCCATAAAAGCTAAACAAAAAAATACCAAATGTCCCAACATCTAATAGATTGCTGTTTTGGTAGAGGTGTGTAAGTAAATGTGTTTGGTTTTTTTTTCTTTTTTTTTTTTTTTCCCGAGGAGGCAGAAAAAGATGAGTATTTAATTACCTTCTGGTAGATTTTACAATGGTCTTTGTAGCACAATTACCACTTTGCCGAGCTACTTCATCAGTGTTAGGTAAGAACTGCTAGCAGTTTCATTGGACTTGGGTTTCCTTTAGTTGTTAAACATTGTAGCAAAGAAATTTGACAATTAATGTTGTTAATGAGCAGCAAACTAGACTGCATTGTATTTTCTTTTTTTTTTTCCTTTTTTTTTTTTTTCTTTTTTTTTTTTTTTTTTTTTTTAAGAACAAAACCTGTATTTGATGTCTAATCAGATTAAAAAAAAATGTATTCACACAGGCAGGGCATTTGGTGAGCAGAAGTTAACAAAGTAGGGGCTATCAATCCTGATCTCTTATTGTTTCCAGAAAAAGAAGGAAATAAAAAGAGACTCTGGAATTTGAAAGTATTGACCTTCTGACATACGCACACAGCATGGTCATTGCACTGGCACACAAAGTGCCTTAAGCCACCATAATGGCAAACTGCATTTTTGAAGTTACTGATATGAGAGCCAGCTGGATGGGGGATGGACAGCCAACACTGATTCTGCAGTTATTTGCAAGTTACCACTTCAGAGCCAGACAGCTTCACTTTTATATTCCCAAACTTACCACTTAGGAATAATGTTGCTTTGTTCAGCTTAGCCAGGGATTTGTGAGTGCTACATAGACTTAGAACCGTTTGGTCCAGAGTTGTGTGGTCATTCTTCATAGAGGTCTGCCTCACAGAGTAATTTCATTCATCTGGTGGTGGGGGAGGGATGAGAAACAGTGAAGGGATATTCAGATGTAGCATTCCTCAAGGAAAATGTGCATCCACATTAGCTAGTTGCTTTTAAAAAGCTTTTTAAAGATAAAGACAGAGATTTGGATCAAGTAGTTAAAATCCAATTCAGACCCATGTCTTCAGACTCCATGTGATCTCCTGGATAGTCTTTCCGTGCGCAGTCTGAAAAAGATCTAATGTTTTATGTACTCCAGCACCCCTTTCTCCTGCCCCCTATGCCTCTTCCCCTGCCTTTTTTTTTTTTCTCCCCCCTTTTTTTTCTTTGTTTACAGTTATTGCTCCAATACACTTATACATCTTTTTGCAGTTCTCTTGGAGCTTAGTTTATTAAAAATTAGTGATCCATCACTAAGCGGAATACAGTACAAATACTGGTGCTCCCAAAAGGGACTTTTTTGTGCCAAACCAGAAGAAATAATAGGGATACAAAAGCTGCCAAAAAGCGTGTCTCCCAATTGCTAATTAATCAGGCGAAAAAGCACCTCAGCAACCACAGTTGAATGTGGGACAGTTTATTGTAAATATTGAATAAAGATATGTTAAGGGGGCATAGTATCTTTTTGTTTGTAGCCATGTATAATTTTTTTAAAAAGGAGTCAGCTGTTTGCCAAGAGTTGTTGGAGATTTCTTTTATGTTGATGGAATTGTCAGTGGATAGACATTTTTCAAACCCCATCATGTTACTCTTCAACAACAACAAACCAAAACAAAAAAACCCAACAAAAATCCCATACCTAAAAGAACAAAAATTGCCATTTTTTTCTCTTTATTTTTTTTTCTGTCTGTTTTAAGGTGGTTCTTTAGGCAATAAATGGAGCTTTAAAGAATATAATTGAAAAAAATCATATGTTCAGTAATAGGGGTTGCAAAGTGTAGGTGAAAAAGAACCATTGCTGTAGTATCTGGTATCTAAAGCTGCCAATCACTTTTGGCACAGCTCCCATCATGTTTGCTATGCCCATAATTAAATGCCTGTCATTAGTGTATTTTTCCATAACATTTACAATGGAAAAGGCAAGGGGTCTTTGCAGAGCTGTGGCTGTCAGGGGAACAATAAAAACTAATTACACACTCTGCTGTCACCATTGTCAGCTCTGCTTTTGGGGGGAAAGAACATGGGAAGTGTGTGCCTAATAATTATATATATAAAATTACATATATACAATACCCAATTGGGGAAACTCAGTCATAGTGAAGTGACATTTACTTGGAAGTTTATTATTCCTGTATTCAAAAGGTCTTAATTCTAGGGTTGTATTTGCCCCTTTGCTTATGGCTAAGTTGCATATACTTGTCTGTTTGCATTTCAGTCACCTTTTGCTTTTCTTTCTTGCACACTTTCTGGTGAACTGAGCTTTCCAATAAAATTGGTGAGATCAAAGCTGGTATTTGGCTCTTTTACTAAATGGATGCAAATTATCTTACCCTTTGTATGCCTTTACTTGTATAGTAAACTGATTTTTTTTTTTTTTAAATAAAAGCTTAATGAAAGCAGGTGGTTTGCATGTTCACCTATTTTCTGTATTCCGCCTATAGTGTGCAGGTAATCTTCAGCAGAACGGGTTAAGATTTTGTATTACTGCAGTATTTGCTTTGGTGAAATGTGTGTTAGTTCTATTTATCAATGCACAGGTATTTCCAAACACAAGCATAAGTGCAGAATTGCAAAGTTAATTGTCTTGAATGCTGTCTTTAAAGACAGTGAAAGAGTTGTACTTTCATGCTAATATTTACCAGTACATTTTTTGTAGTCTGCAAAATAAGTAATTAATTAAAGTAGTTTTTTTCAGTCCACTGGTTAAAAAAGAACAGATCCCCAGAACCACAATTTTGGATATATTTAGGTACGTGGAGTTGAAAACAGGAGCTATGTGGGATTTTGGAGACTGGTTTGGTGCCTAACTGTTTTTGATTTTGTTTCTGTTTTTTTAACACCCTTAAGTTCTTAAATGCCTTTCAGATAATGGTCTCTAAAGGTGATTAAGGAAAACAGTTTAAATAAATATCCTAGTTTTTAAAAGCTTCTGGAGTCAGTAGCAACTAATGGTTACTAATCAGCAAGGGAAGTCCATCAGCTTACTTGAATTACATGCCTTTGGATGGGAGGTGATTTAGATCCTGTATTGATGAAATTACGTTGTAGTCTGTGAATAATACTCCTAGTAGTTAGGCTTGTAAATATTTGTGAGACCATGGAATCTTAGGGAATCAGATCTAGTGAGAAGGCACAGAGGCACAAAACTGTACTCCTGTGGATATTTATCTAAGTGCAAATGAGTTCTAGAGTGAGATTTTTGAAGTACCGTTTGCAGAGTTGGGACTTTGACCTTTGGGTGGCTGAAGGGGAAAGTGAACCTGGTGGAATGAGTAGTTACTTTGCTGACAACAGTTTAAAAAGTGTGAATTGGCTTGTCACACATGATTAGCAGATAGGCATTAGTGAACCAGAAATGCTGGACACCTTGTGCAGTGGGGGACAATTTGGTATGTGCCCCAGACAAACAAACAAACAAAAAAACCCAAAAACCCCCAAACAAACAAACAAAAAAATCATTAGGACCAGGAAGGTAAAACTATAATCGGTTACAGTAGTATAGCACTAGGATATAGATTATGTATTTTCCAAAGCACTATCTGCAATATACTGCTCTTTTCTAGGTAGGATATTCCTTGAAGACCAGATGGATCTTGTGAATGCCCAAACAAGGTGTCTTGTTTCTTTACTGAAATAACTAAAACATTATACTCAAGGAAAGAAGTCTCTATTTTCTAGAAAATAGAACAACAGTACTCTACAGAAGTCCCTATTTTGCTGAAGAATGGTACTTGCAAACGTAAGCTCTTTAATATGTAATTTATCACCTGTTTATCTAAAAGGTGAGCTGGGATTCTTGTCACTGTATTTTGAGGCCATTGGGAGAATGAGAACATTTTTTCTTGAAGCAATTTCATTTAATGGCTTGCCAGCTACTAATGTTTTTCTTGGTTTCCACTGGATTACTTGATGTCTAGTGGCTGTGAGGTAGCGTGTGGTGAGAGGAAGGTATCTTTCACAAAATATGACACCTATTTATTTGACAAAACACATGTTAATAAAATTAACTTTTCCTTAAAATAATTCTCTCTCTCACACACACACACACACAAAGTTTTGATTCTTCAACTGTATCTATCATGCATATATTTGAAATCTAATGCAGTTTTGTAGTGTCTGCGTTGGTAGATCCACTTTTAAGACATTGGGCCCAGTTTAGTGTTACTTGTATGTATTTGTAGTGATTTCCCTCCAGGGTTTCAGAGATCTTTGAAAATGTGAAGTTGATTTTTAAAAATATACTTAAAAAATGTCCTGTGACTGTCAAATTACTTTTTTATGTTAAGTTCACAGATGTTGCAAAGGTATGAATGCATTAACAGTCCTCAGAGAAACTATCTTTACAAAAAAAAAAAAAAAAGGAAAACTCCTGNAAAAAAAAAAAAGGAAAACTTCCTGCTGGGAACATGGCAATTTTGTAACACAGTTAACAGCACTGTATCCAGTTCTGGTGCCCCAACTCTAAGGACATCAAACTGCTGGAGCCAGTCTAGAGGAGGGCCACAAAGATCATCAGAAGGCTGGAGCCACCTGCCCTGTGGGGACAGGCTGTGAGAATTGGGGCTGTTTAGGCTCCAGAAAAGAAGGGTCCGGTGAGACTTTATAGCAGTCTTCTAGTATGCAAGGGACTTTTTACAAGGGCTTGTAGTGATAGGATGAGAGGGAATGTGTTGGAGCTTGAGGAGGATAGATTTAGAATATATGTTAGGGAGAAATTCTTTGCAGTAAGGATGAGAAGACACTGGAACAGATCACCCAAGGAGTTCGTGGATGCTCCTTCACTGGAGGTGTTCAAGGCCAGGTTGGATGAGGCCTTGAGCAGCCAGGTCTAGTGGAGGGTGTCCCTGCCCATAGTGGAGGGGAGATTGGAAATAGATGATCCACGATGTCACTTCCAACCCAAACCCATATAAGTCTATGAATATTTTTCTGTATCTCAATTACATGAAACTTACTTGTGAAGAACACTTTATGAAGAGAATCTCCGTATTCACTATGTCTAATCTGAAGAACAGTAGTTAACTAAAAAAAAAAAAAAAGTTTTTCAAGTGATTTACAGCATCTCTTCAATATTAGTTTTCAGGTTCTGTCTCTGAACTACATTTTATAGCTTACTGTAAAAAGAAATCTCCGGTTTCCATTTTTCATGCTAGATGTCTTGATTTAGTGCTGATATAATATCCTTCTACAGAACAAAGCAACTTGAAGAATTTCCTAAGCATTTAATTTTAAGAGTTTGGAGCTAATACATTATTACTGATGAAAACATTTTTTGCCTTCATAACTTATGTAACTCAGTTTGTTACAGTTCCCAAATAGGATTTCCTTACTATTTTGTTTTGTTTTAATGTTTTATAGAGGAATGATTGCATCCTCTTTGTGTTTGTGTGTTTTTTTCACAAAACAATTACAGCAGATGCCTAAATAACGTGATTTTTAGATTGAAGTTAGCATTAGGTAGGTTTAATCAAATCTGGAATTACCTGTTTTCTTTCATATTCAGCCCTGTCCTTAAAGTAGAATGTCCTCTGCTTTCCAAAATTTTAAATTAAAATCTCAGAGACAAAGCAGGTCTTGATACTGTCATAATTCCAAAAATATGATGGTGTATCTAAACGAAAAAGTTACGTGTTTTCTAGTTAAGTGCTAGGGATTAGTACCCTTACTTATGATTCCTGTTACCAATAGTATTAATAGCTTTAGTCTGAGAAACATTTCTGCCTTTGAGAAGGAAACCCAAGTAATTATTTCTTCAAGATAAATTCTTACGTTTTGGAGAGAATCTCTCCTGTACTTGCTACTTATTGTGGTCTACATCATTTCAGGAATATTCTTATTTAAGTAATGTATCAGAAGCAAGAGTATAGTTTACACAAACGTGTCTTCTGTGTTGAGAAATCATCTAATTAATACAGAGTACTCTGGTTTATGGTAATACAGGATTATTAATTTTCTCTTTTTAAAAAGTATTCCATAATAAGTGATTGGGAGTAGAACATAAGCAGTATTCTGCAATATTTATCTAATGGATAGAGAGCAAAAGAAATAGCTGTCCTGTATTTGTGTGAAATCTCATTGAGTTCACTGAATCATTGGGGATTTTACTTTTAAATTGCAGAAATAGAAGAGAATGAAATATCAACTGTTCAGTCAACAGTACTTCACTGTGCCTCACTCTCTTCCATTCCTCTCCAAATTAAAACAAAAAAGGTCATTAGTAATTCTAAGCTACTTTTAAAAATAGAACATGATTTGATATCTAAAAAGATACACTTTTTGTTTTCATTTACCATGTTTGGTTTTTTTTGTTGTTTACTGAATGTGGTTTAATCTTTAAAACTTTAACTCCGTCTTTTCTGCAGTTTTGGGCATGCATACATGTTTATTTTGTATGTATTAATAGTTATTTGCTTGTGTATTGATAAACCCCTGCTATATGGGGTTAGGAGACAGTGATGTAAAGGGTAGGTAAGAGAAATTAATTTTCCTGTTAAGAATAAGAAGCCTGTACTTACTTCCTTAAGACTGGAAAGCCTCATAACTCCAGTCTTTTGAACTCTATTTTGGAAACCACCATTTCTAGGTTCCTCAGGAGTCTTATCTGTATTGCAGTGGTACTGATTCTTTATACCTGTCTTTTGGTGCTTATAAACTTTCCTGCATTTGCTTGAAGTGAGAGGACTTGAAGGGAAATCTCATTTGATGTAAAATTTTAAAAAATCAAACACATACCATGAGAGTAATGCAGTATTCTCAGATAAAGCTGCTCAAACAATCAAAATACCATGCATCTGAAAATTGAACATGTGAGGTGGGAAGGTGCTTCTGTTCTGCTGTTGCATGCCCTTTAACCCCAGAGCTGACATAAAACATGTTTTGCAAAAGATCCTGACATATCTGAAGCTAAAGCTGTAATTTTTCCTGTTTTAGCAGTGGCTTGTCAGATGCTGACTCAAATCTTTCTGTGGAGTCTGACATGAGAAAGCACGTTAAGACAGGACTCCAACCACTCAAAACAAAATACAGCTGCCTTTTAGTTTCAGCAGGTAAATGATGGTTGTCAGTCCAGTGGATAGTTAAGCTAAGGGAAGAAGCCGATGAAGAAAGCAGGGGTGAGGGTATTAGGATTCTACAAATCACAGCCTCTGTTTTCTGCCAGGGTGCTTCTTTTGCTTTCGTTGCTTCTGCAAACTTCTGCAAATAGATGTGTATTTCTGCAGAAGCAAGACTGCAATGCAAGAACGGCAACAACAAAAATGCTAATTTAAAGACATTTAATTGTGTTTCCATTACACGGGAAGTCATCCTTTTTGGGGGACAGGTAATTACATCTTGCATATCACTTAGGTCCTCAATGTGAAAATGTAAATTCTAAGCCATTTAAAATCTTCGTTCTTTCAACAAGCTAAAATATATTTTTTACTTTAGATTGTTTTAAACATCAGAAAGTTGTATCTATGCAGAAAGCTGCATTGCTGTAACATACAGTTATTCTGTAATTTGTGATCACGCTGTGATCTAGGTGTTGCAAAGAGAACGAGAACTTTATGTAGTTGATGTTGGGCTGCTTTGCACACCTTTTTTTGCTTCCAACATTTTAAATGGATTAGCATACAGTAGCTGTCTGATGTGGGATTTTCAAACTTCTCTAGTCAGCTTCAGGGGAAAAATTACTTTTATAATTTTAAGTGGCTGATTACTCTTTAAACATAAGTTGTGGGATTGTTTGGTGTCCTCTATACCTTTCCGGTTCCCTTTTTTCTCTTTGGTCTTTGGCTTTGAGTACTTCCAAGAAAAATTATTTTTGGTTGTAATCTGTTTATCCCCTTACTTTTTTTACCTTGTTAGAATGAAATGAAATAAGGTCTCAGGGTTCTCGACTGGTGCATTCTGCTTAGAAAGAACCATGAAACAGTGACTTCAAACTGCAGTAAATATTGACTGGGTCTTTGAGCTGAGCCTTGCTCAAACCTCGCTCTGAAGACTTGAAAGGCTCCTATTGTTCCTTCTCAGTCAGCACTTCATAGCCTAGGCTAAAATATGCATGTGTTAGGAGAAGAAGAAAGGCAGTAGGGGAAATTAAACAGTGACCAGGGCTGAAGTCTCAGGGCAGAGGAAGTGGAAGTTTCCAACAAAAAGAGGATGGTAAGGATTCACTGCAGGTTGCATAAAGCTTTGCAGAAGCAGCCCAACACCATCTGCCTTCTTTTCTGTGTGAGGGGCTAGGTGAACATAGCCTTAGAACCATTTAGGTAGGACGTGAAGAATGAGTACCAAGTTCTTCCTTCAGCAGATGGTTCCTGCCAAAAATACTTTAATCTTTTTTGAACAGCTAAGCAGTGAAGGTGGATTCTTGGATATCTCTTACTCCCTCACTCCTTGAGGCTCTAATCAGAGCGGCAAAGTATTTTGGAGAGTTTAACCACTGCATTTCTGTTCTGTGTAGCTGTTGCCTTGGCTGTGCAGAAGGCAGGCAAAATGCAAAGGTTGTAGTTATATTAGGCCACCACTTTTTATTAATTTATTTGGAAACACAGTTTGGCAGTAAAACACAGACTGCAGATTGTAGTGCTTTCCTTGGCCAGTACATTCTCATCAGAAAAGCTTCTGCTACCTGGTGCTGGGCATGTGATGGACCCTTGCCTCTAAGGTGTGTAATCTCTTCATACCCTCCTGTCCCCTTTCTATTTTCTGTAAGAGTGTTTTTTCCTAAGTTTCTTTCAAGTTCTCTGTTAGGATATTCCACCCCTTGATAGGATGAGTCCTCTGTTAGGCTGTATTACCTACAACAGTCAACTACATCACATTCACCTGAACTGAATCTAGGTATACATATAGACCTCTGACTTGCTGTGATAAACTGAGATTCAGGTCACCAGGCTTCCTGTCTCCTCTCCTTTCTCACCCAAGAAAATCCTTCACAAAAAACCACAATTAGCATTGTACCTGCTGCAGAAGTCTTTCCTGCTGCTGAGTCTGCGTTTCTAATAGGTGCTTCTTTAATGTGGTGAGCGAGATGTGTCTCACAGATTTCACAATGGCCAGCTGTCCTCCTCCTTTTCTGTCTTGTCTCATTTATGTTCTCTGTTCCTTCTTGTCCTTCAGCCTAGATGATGTAAGGGAACTTCAAAGGACCCATGACCTCCTTTTCTTCCTACTCACAAGACAAAGCCTTGCCCTCTGCATTTAAGATTACGGAAATACAGTGTATCTATCACATTATTGTAAAGTATATTGGGGTATTTTGAATATGAAAGGAGCTGCATGAAAGCAAATTATGTTTCCCCCCCCTCAGATGGGAATAGGATTGTCTTGCTACTGCACTTATCCTTTATCTGAAAGGAGACACACTTGACATTGCGCTAGTAACGAGTTTGCACTGTGCTTCGCTTGCACCCTCTGGCAGTACTGCAGTAGGAAGAAACCCAGTCTTCAAGGGTGGGGTAGGAGAGGTTAAAACAAGAATGGGAATTACCTGAAATATGAATATATTGTTGATAAGAAACTTCAAATACAGTGCCTTAAAGCTAGCAAAAACATTGTTTTGCTAGCTGATAACAACACTGTTTCAAAGCCAGAAAAATGTCTTTTGCTGGGTAGGTAACACATTATTATAAATTGCTGTGGAGCAACATCCAATTTTAGTTAACCAGGATTTTTGTTTCACTAGAGATTTGGTGTGTAGAATACTTCAGAATAAGATCTCTGTTAAGTTAAAGTGGATGCCACTTCCTGCCATTGTAATATTTTTTCCCCCTTTTTTTCCTTAATTAGAAGAAGACATGAATGTTCTATGCCAATCACCAGATCCTGTACAAGTTCCATTATGTGTTCTAAAGAAAAAAAAGGAGACATAGTTGAGGCATCTGCAGTTGTGATACAGAGGAAGGTTTATGTTTTTAGTGGTGATTTTTGTGTGTGTGTGTGTTCTGGTTTTTTTTCCCCCTGCAGTGACTCTATTTTCCTTTGAACTGGTATTTTAAACACATAACAGATTTAGATCTTAATAGTTTTCCAATTTTGACCATTAGCTAGGTTTTCTTCTGTTTTGGAGTTTAAGCCAGCAGCTGGAAAATATGTTTTAATGAAAACCACTGCATCACACACACTAACTTGAAAAAGTTGAACATCATTAGGAGGATTTTTTGTGTATGACTTCAGTGCAGAATGACATTGAATAAAGCAAGTGTAAGGAAACAAGTAGCCAAACTCTTATCTGGGTCACTCTTCTTTCCTTTTTAAATATCCTTCTCCTTTGTGTGTGTGCCTCCATTCATCCTTCCTCACCTTACACAACAACTTTAATATTATGATTGATATTTTACAGACAGGAAAATTCAGAATTAATGCTTCTGCAACAATTGGAACACTTTGTTAAATGACCTAAAATGTTTTAGTTTAACCTTAAAACATGCATGTATGAGATGGCACAAAATGCATGCGTTTTGGAAGGGTTTATTGTTCAGACTTGAAAACAACGTATTTTTGTAAAAATTACCCCTCATCTACCTTTAAAATCTAACATTGAGTTATTTGTACTTGTAAGATCAGCTGTTCTGAATGACACTCATTAGTGAATTGACTGTCTTTTATTAAAAAAAGACCGACCATTCAGAATTATAATGTATATATGTGCTTTTGCTCTTCAGTCTCATGGTGAAAAAAGAACAACAAAGTGAAATCATGTTTATTCACTGCTGTGACTGACATTTCAACTGTAAACAAGTTTTTAGAAAGCTTTTAATTCTTGGTAGAAATGATTTTTAAATTTTTTTTTCCCTCTATAGTGCTGTGTTTGCTGATAGCTCCATAATGTAGCTTTATTTTGTATACTAATGTTCTAGCCAGTTTTCTCATTTTAGCAGAAGTAATTTTGAAAAATGAGTAGTTTTTGGTGCTGTGCACTACATTTTCTTCAAACTTGTGAATTCTTTAAATATCCAAATTTTAAATGCTTATGACAACTGCACCATATGAATGCAAAATAGCGTTTCTCTTAGAAGTTCTAAATTTTTCTTTGTTTTGTAGTATGGTTGGCACAAAATTGAGTAGGCATAAAAAAAAAAAAGTCAAATTCTACCAGTTTTTCTTGTAGAAGAGCTTAAAGAATTAAATAATAAGTGTTGAGAGGAGTTGGATTTCTGCAATACTCTTATGAAGAAGATTGCTTTATTTTACAGTAGGAATCTGCAAAGAACAACCCAAAACCCAATAAAGACCTGTTAGGCATTTCTCCATGAAGTTTGAAGCAGTAGATGAAGAGGCAGGTGGTAACATAGTTATATTGTCTAGTGTGCTGCTAACCATTTACATCTTTCACACTGAAAAAGACCTGCTTGAGAACAAAGGGAAGAAAACCCCTCATCACTCTTGCAGGCACTGATTTTCAGTTCAGCTTCACCCTAATCAGTTTCCCTGTTTGATTTGTACAGCCCTTTCCTATGGCAGTGGGGCCTTTAAGTTGAAATCTCTAACCATGTTGAAGACCTACTTTCTCTTAGAGCAAACAAAGGGTTCACACTGGGCCAACTCCGTTGCTTTAGGTAATCAGTGATGTTCCTAACTGAACACAGTTCCTGTGTCCTTGCCTCTGTGTTTCAGATTCAGAAAGGAGTTGAAATTTTTGTTCTTCTTTATTTCTTTGTTAACCAGACTCTGCATTGACAGGTTCATTAGTGACTAAAATGAAATATAAAATTGAGGTTTAGCAGAGCTAAACCTAACTTAGCTTGATTAATCAGAAACCATAGCAAACAATGGGCAGCATAGCTTTATTTCTTGATAATCAAATACTGGGTTTCACTGCTATATTGTAATTGTAATTGGAGGATAATTCAGGATATTAAATTTGGAACAACAGACAGGTGTATGTGTTTGTTATGAGACATTCCAGTTCTTAGAAAGGATTACCGGAATTGCTACTTTCACCCACACTGAGAATATGCATATGTATTCATACTCCTATTGAAAAAAACAAAGCAAAACAAAAACCAGTTGTGGCTTCACATCAGTGAAATAAAAGCAGTTCTTACCAAAATGATATATCAAAACCAGTTTCCTCTAATTTTCAGATTTGTATGTATGCCTTACTTCCTTATTTCTCATCTGATGTAACAGTATTAATGTTACGATCAGCATTCTGCAGCCAGGAAAATTCAGAATGAATCAGTAAAAGGGTTTTTTGTAAGTATTAAAATTTGCTTCTTGATAGTACAGAGTCCACAACATGCATGGACATTTTGTTTTGCATACATAGTTACTTACCTTATTGCGAAGTTACAATATCTGTACAAAACAACATAACATCCTGTGAACCTGGTAGGGTCCTGAAGGCCTTAGTTGGAGTTTATAGCTTCGTATCTGAACTGAAAGTTCAGAACAACACCCCTCCCATATCCTTTCATCAACAAAACATGAAAATGCTTATTTAATCTCTGTGTAGGTTAGATGCAAACTGACATCATCCTTAAAAAGCAAATGCCTAGGAAATTCAGTATTTTGACATGAGGATTCTTCCTAAAAGCTGCAGTGTTGCTGCTTCAAGGAATATCAAAATCAGGGCATGTTTTACAATGATTTCTGTAAGTTTCAGCAGATAACCTCCACTCTGCCTTAGTGGAGAATAAAGAAAATTACACATACTCATGTATGTATTCTTATGCATAGGAGTTACTCTTATTCAGGATATTTTTGGAAAAAGAAGTCCTGAAGTGCTGTTCTAATACATCCAGAAAACTTTGAACGTGCCATGTAAATGCCTGTCTGAGGAGGCATGTCTCTAAAATACAAGGAGATAGTAGCATTGTAGCAAAGTGTAAAATGGTGGAGGGCTGATTTTATTTGTATTAATTAAGATGCTTAAAATTGTTTGAAGAAATTTATAATAGACTCTGTTATGAATAGTCAGGGAACAGGTAGAAAGGATTTGATTTTTCAACCTGATCTTTCATGTGAACAAAATCTCTGACAAAGTATGGAAAAAATGTTTATTTTCACAAATGGATTTTGCAAATTTAATACCTGGACAAAAAATAATCTTCAGCTACAGAGCAGATGCATCATTTTATTCCTAGGACCTTAGGTGATGATGGGTATTCATTCATAGTATTTCAAAAAACCTCAAATATATATAATGGCTTTCACGTTTATTAATGCAGAGGTTTTAAGTTTTGGCCACTAGAATATTTTTTTGGTCCTGTTTAAGTTACGGCTGCTTATAAAGATATACAAATTGCATACTGGATACTGAACTTCCCATCTGAGTGTATACTGAAATATTGACCAGCTCATATTCTTTGTTTTCCACAGCCTCCATTTTCCAGATAGGTGTTCAATGATGCCTTTTCAGCAACTTGTCTAAATAATTACTGAAATAAGAGAAACCTTTCACTTATTGGTGAATTACAAAACACACACAAAAATCCCTAGTCTTTGGAAGGGTTAAAGCTTTTCATGGGGGTTAATAGAAAATAAAGAAGTGTGGCCATGTAGTGTTTGTTTGAAGAATTTGAGCCAAGGTGTCTATTTATCTTTAATGGAGGATGACAACGAAGGATTTAAGAAGTCATTCCACTTATTGTCTCCAACACAAAAACCTTCCGCCTGCATCTTTCAACTTGCTTCACCACTTCTGTAGAAGCAATGGGCAAACTGCTGAATTTTTATTAATCAGCTTAACCTAATGAGATGAAAAGACCTTTTCAGATTTACAGGGAAAGCGATATGCACATACAGAGAAAATTGGTTTTGGATTCTTTCACATGTAGAAATTTTCCTCATACCAGCTGGGGAAAGGCAGAGTTTAGTTTTTTTTGGTTCCCTCACCTGCGTTTCTCATTCTCCTCTCCTGCCTAATTTTAGAACTTCCATAAGCATATGTTTTTGAGGGATTTCCCCCCCCCTTCCCCATCCCTTAAGGAACAAGTGAAAGGAAGACTTAATGTGGGTTTGGGGTGGAGATACCTTTGGGAACTGAGGCCAGAAAGCCTAAGCTGATAAAACGTGACTCTTCTGATGCGGGCCCTGCCTGGGTAACTTGTCTCTTCTAAATTCTCCTTTCCTTCCCTCCCTCCCTGCCAGCTCCCTCTCCTATTCTCTGTCTTGTCAAGCCCACTTCATAAACGGTAGCAGCTGGAGATCTTTTTAGTGGCATTCAGGGATTACTGCCCTTTAGGATTTTAATAAGCCCTGCTGCCTGAAATGCCTGTGAGGGTGCTCTCTGAGACAATTACCATTCAGGGTTGGGATTGAGGGTCCTAAATGGCCCAGATGGCGAAGGGGCTGCACGGGCAGATAGCATTCCCCAAACAACAGATCACTGGAGCAAAGAGAGNTTTTTTTTTGTTGTTGTTGTTTTGTTTTTGTTTTTTGTTTTGTGCTGTCATTGGTACTATGAGGAGTGGGGAAATGGAGAAAAGGAAGCAAATAAGGGGGTTCTTATCACTAATCAAAACTAAGTTTGATCTTCCTATACATAACTGGATTTAAACTGTGACCTCTTCAGAACTGCAATTTGAGGTTACATACCCCTATTCACTGTAAGGCAGCTGCTCTTCGTAATTTGAAAACACAATACCCTTGATTATGAGGAGTATTTCTTAGTTGTCCCCACAAGAAGAAATCTAACCTGCAAAAGGCTAGAATGAGATCTTTTCTGGTAACAGAGGGCAAAAATTGCAGGCTGTGGATGTCTTTGACAGTCAAGAAAATAGAGCCGATTAACAGTGCAAACATTTAGCCAGAAGGAACTGCTCATTTAGGTTTGCTTTTAACTGCAGTATGGTGTGGCTTCCAGATGAAGTATGTAGAAATGAAGTGGTGGACTTCTGAAACGACTTTGCTTGAACAAAATTTTAGCCACTGAAATAAGGGAAGTTCAGGGCTTAGGGGAGAAACTTGTTTTTGCACAGAGCACTCCTTAGTGACTTAAGTACTTGCAAAGCTAATTTCAGTACAGCCAGAGCCTTTTGATGTTGAAGTCCTGTGCAAAAAGTGGGAAATGTGGCTTATTAGCTGAACTGCTGTTCTCTGTCTACGTGGACAGACATTAATTTTTTGATCTTTGGACCCCCTGATGGTAGAAAAAACAATTTCTGCCTCTTCACATTAAAATGATGCAGAGCTCAGTTGCTGCCCATTTGCTTTCAACTTCTAAAAGGAATACTTAATTATTTTAAATTATGTTTAGTAAGAAAATAAAATGCATCGTGTCTTAGAAGAGAGAAATTGCCTTAAATAAAAAGCATACAGCTGAACTGCCTTATGGCTGAATAGCTTGGATGAATGGGTCTAATTCTGTAGTTATTGATCTTGAGGTTTCTTCTCCCATACCCTTGTGAACTGTGGCAAGTTAATTTGTGGAACAGCTGAAACTCTAGTTCAGACTTTCTTTTAGAGAAACTTAGATGTGAATTGTGGCAGAATATCGCGTGCCGATAATACCTATATACAACTCTACTTCATAAATGGTTCATTTTAAAAAATTATACCAGATGAAATTAGAGTGATAATTTCTTCCTCTAGAATGTGTGGCAGTGGATAAGGCACAAAGGTACATCCTTCTGTTTGTTTTGACACTGCTGAACTCTTCCTCCTTCTGAATATTCAGAGTCCTAAAGTAGAATAGCTGTGTTGAGGGATACCTCTGTTGTTATGAAATGATTTTTAACAGAATTAGTTCATCTGAAGATGAAGTTTCATTAGCCCCATTGAAACTGATGATGGTTGCTTCGATACACTCCCATTATGAAATGAATTATCGGCTTTGATTCTCTCTTGCAGTCCTATCAGACCCTTTATTTTCCTCTGCATTTAAATGTTACTAGGATAACAAAATGAGGAAACCCCAGACTTTCATACATCAGAGAGGACTTCAGTAAGGATGCAGGTTGCTGATCCATTAGCAATTCTGGTATCAATAACCAAGTGAGCAGGACAATCTGATGCTTGCAGCAGTTTTTAAGTGTTGCAGGTATTAGAGCAAATTCTGCTTGATGTATCTTGATCAGACTTACTGAAATAATAGTGATAATTATTGAAGTGGATAGAGTAAGTAAAATCTCTGCAATTTCAATAAATATAGTTTGATGTATCATCTTCAGATGAGTCCTAAAATTCAGTTTGCATTAGAGACAGTACCGTAAATTGGAACAATTTGTTTAACACTGAGTCTTCAGTTTGACAATTGACATGACTGGAAAACTTCAGCTAGAGATTACATATATATATAAACGGTGCTTTAAACAGCCTGATGTACAGTCTGACACTTTGGAGAATATCCAATGTATGTCCTGCTTCTTTTCAGCTTTGGGTTGCAGGATGTGTAGCTTCATACTGGAATATCTATGGCTTTTATTTTGATAATTCATACATATGTAATGTTACATATGATACCAGCTGTGCCATTCAGGGACATGAGTATGATTCACTGGTCTTCCTAGGATTAGGTGAAAACAAGTGGACTAACAACGTCATGATGAAATGGGGTGAAATTTTAGCTAGGCTGTGCAGAACTATTAATAATAATAGTACAGTATTTCTGTGTGTCAGTGCAACATTAAAGTTGCTTTACGGGCTCTTGCCTTTGATTATAATTTTGGATCATTAAAGATACTTCTGGTTTCTGATATGTGTGATTTATGTCAGGAATGGTGTGTTTTCAGAAGGACTTCTGGTCTGCAAGTTAGTACCATGTGCATCACTTCATCTCTGAGCATTGCTGCAATGTGCAAATAGTGACCAAAATAAATATCCAAGCCTCTGTGTGTTGTTTCCTGTATAAGACCTATGATTCTCAAGACCATATTCAACATCTAGATTCCTTCTCAGTGTTCAAGGTTGTGCCAGGTTTTGTGGTTTGGGTTTTTGTTTTTTTTTCCCCCTCTTGTTTTTAATACAATGAGATTAATTTATTGCTGTCTTCCATCAAAATTCTTTAATAGGAAAGTCAGGACTTGAATATCAGATAGCATATCTGAAGGCCTTTTTGTAACATGTAAAAGCCTATACTGCTGGAATATTTTTATTTCCATTCCTTTGTATTCTAGCACGACACATCTGATTTTAGCCTTTTCACATTTTTTTATTTCAGTGTCAGCAGACAGTGTATGTGCAGTAGTTCACCTGACAGTGTCTACTTCTGCCAGGTCTAGAAGCCCGATGGAGTCGTGGAACAGCATTATAGTGCTTGTCGTTCTAAATGTCATAGGCATTTTACTAAGGGCTGCTACAGCCTGAATGGAGCCTCTCAATTTTTAGATTAAAACAAAAAAACCAAAAACAAACAAAAAAAAAAAGGCACAACCCTTAATTAGAAGTAGTGCATTTTTCCTAACTAAGAATATAAGCCATTAAATAATTACTGGATTCTAGTATCAGAAGGGCAGGTGTATAATTTTTTCTTTCTTTAATTTATCAAAACTGGTGACTGACCTTCTGTTTGTGTTATATTCCTGCAGTTGGAGAAATCACTATAGAAATACTTCTTATCTTAGATCAGCTGAATAAAATCAAAATGGTTACAAGGTGGTTGATAGTAATTTTTATTATTTGTAGGTACTACTGATAGACTTAAACAGTAATTTTGAATCTCCATCTGGTGGATGTAGTGGTTTAACATTCAAGTACAATATCTTATAAATCATAGAATCATCCAGGCTGGAAAGGACCTTTGAGATCATCATTAATATGTATTTCCTTCAACCCTTGTTCTGCTAACTACAGAATCACATTCTGTAAGTGATAAAATGCTACATAATTTCACTTCAGAACTTCTAAAATTTTGGACTTCTGTCTTATGTCTTTAATTAAATATGTGTTTTTAAATTTATGTTAACAGAGAAGAGAGGTGATGTCTGAATGTTTCCATGAGCACATCCACACCTCACTGTTCAGTGTGTTGTTCTGCAATACATCTGATATGCTATAAATGGCCATTATTTTTTGTGTTCTGTAGTGAGATGAGATTGTAGTGTTAGTCTCAGTGTGTGGGAAATTTCAGGCAATCCTAAAAACACAGTGAAAGTTAACTGTTAATAGGAATATTTTTTGGAAACATATGGATATGGTTCCACATCTGTATGTTAGCGTAGATTTGTTATATTAGCAGTGATTTTTAAATCCTGTGGATTAAACCAACTTTCTCAATTAAACAAAAAAAAAAAAAAAAAAAAAAAAGAAGAAAAAAAAAAAAAG
>WBNM01009436.1:20690-37495 GCA_013399055.1 Ramphastos sulfuratus | reverse complement strand
GGGGTGTGTACTTCCAAGATAAAAAAAAAAAAAAAGAGCAACCCACCAAACAAAAAAACCCCAAAATATTGAGATGTGTTTCTAGAAAGAGATTAATACAAAAAAAGTGCCAGCTGCATTTTGGCTGCTTTTAAAATTTTACTAGTTACTGTAGGAACTTGTATGTAAGATGTGCGTTTGAATACGTACCTTTTGTTAGATGTAGTTTTCCTCTCTTCCTGTCTTGGTCCTTGTATTTCTTTGTTTCGTGTGCAACAGCACAGTTCTGTGCTTGATTTTGGAGAGAGAGAGAGAGAGAGAGAGAGAGAGGGAGAGAGAGAGAGAGAGAGCGAGAGAGAGGGTTGTTTTTAGCAGGAGAGCCTACTTATGAAAGTGTAGACCATTTCTAGGGAATTGCATATCTTGATGGTCAGGGTAGCTCCATGGCATTTACCTGAATTCTTACTGGCCTTATTTATGGCTTGTACATGTGGAGAGAACATAAATAGCCGGGGAGAAAAACATGCAGGGAATACTATCTGCAGATAAAGGAAGGTGGTGTATTTCTGTATTTAGCTTATCTTTTTCCAGTGGCGAAGGAAGAATTAGTGCATCCTGCACGGACATAAAAGGTTTTTCTGCCGGAATAATTTATAGCATGGACTAAGGTCGGGTTTTTGGGTGTTTTTTTGAGGGGGGGTGTGTGTTGTTTATTTTTTTGTAACTGCCAAGTGCTTTTTAAAGTGTTCTTGGAAGAAATCAGGCAAGATTACAAACTATAAATTACTATCCTGGTAGCTGCTCACAAGCTTGCCCACCCATTCCTGCTGCGTAGTACTTTATGGAAAGTTATGTTTAATTTCACTTAATGAGTACTCAGGACTGAGTCCTCTCGAATGCTTTGATGGGCTGTTACATTTACAAATGTCCTGCAGCTGTACATTACCAATAAAGATTAATAGAATTAGTACATTGCCATATATTCCACATGATTTACTGACTGTCGTAAATTTTTCTCCTTTTTTTTTTACCTGAACTGGAGGCCCACAAATGGTGTAGCAGGATATGCCCACCATCTGTGATGAATCTTCTGCATTAAGGTTTGACTGCTTTGTATTTTGTTTTTTTTCCTCCTGCTTTTCTTAAAAGAAATGAGCAGCAGGGTATGTGTATGTTTATTAAGTCATGGACAATAAATGAGAGTATGGTAATTGCTATTATTAATACCATGACATAATTAATTCCAATTGAAGTATCTTTTTGCCCAGAAAAGGAAATGAGATGCCTTTTTTTTTTTTTTTTTAAGTTCTCAAATATTACTGAATGTTGCTTCAAACAATGGAACATGGTAACCAAACTTATTCAAAGGTTTAGTCATGCAAATCATCTGTGTAATCAAGTAGTCATTATGATTTAACTTCACTGATAGTTGTTTTAAGTAAAAAAGGATTATTTTCAATAGTCTATGGATTTTGGAGTTGGGCCCAAAAATCATGTGCTTTGTATAGATAACTAGAGGGAAAATGCAGTTTGTACTTTTTGGAAACAAACTTCAAAACAAATTTGTATAGGAGACATTTTGAGCAGCAGATGAAATAATTTCATTTATTTTCTCCTGATTATTTTTCAAATTTGTATACAATAACCGTCGAGCTCTAAAATGAATTGCCCTCCTTATATTTTTGCATACCAGCTAAGGTTTAAGTAAAGAAATCTGGCTGCTTTGATTACTTTTTGTCTCGAACATGTCATGTCCTTCATTCATCCCTTAAAAAAACACTTTTACTTACTTTAATAAGTATAAAAGCTATGGGTGAAACATTACAACTGAAAATGATACCAATTGATAACTGTATGAATAACTCACTTAATGAGTAGTAGATGTGCTTTCCTAAGGATTTTTTTCATAAGATAATTTTTCAAAAATCGTTTGGATAGTTATTTTTCTTTATCTGCATATCTGAAAATGAATGATAGCTCAGTAGTCTTGCATGAGTGAGGTACTGTGGAGGGGGAACATTGCTGTGGTCGAAGTGCTTCTGGGGAGAGCCCAGTGTGCATGTGAGGACTTTTAAAATATGTTTGTAACTGTCCCTTCTGGAGAATTGTAGGAGTTTATGGAAATATGTATTATAAAATATGAGTGCTGGAGGGTTGTTAACATAATTTTCTTACCTTTTTTATTTTTTATTAGATAAATATTAAAGTTTTAGTACTGTTTCTAGGTATAAAGTTAAATTTGTGCTCATGATCCTTCTATACCTCCTGTGAAGGCAATAAAAGGTACAGTCAGAATATAAACTCCCATGAGAAATCATATGGGCAATAAATGTTTCAGTGCTTATAGATTATGAGGGAAAATTACAAGTGGGGTCTTAGAACCAGAATTCTGTTGCTAAAGTACAGTATTTACCTTTACATGTATTTGTAAGTCAAGAGTTTTATGATTCTTGTCTTCAGAAACATTTTTAAAAGTCATTTTATAGTATGTGCTAAACAATAGCTTAGACTTCCTTATTTTTTCTCAATAAAATAATGTTTGTTGTCTTCAGGAGAGACTAAGAGGGAAAAAAAAAAAAGGAAAAAGAGCAAAGGAACTTAATAAAAAAAGGCTAATTTGAAAGACAGTCCATGTATGGTTTGTCTGCTTTCCTTTGAACTGGTTGCTTTCATTGCCATTTGTAATTTAGAAGACTGTTCTGGAAAGCTGAAATGTGATTTTCCAGAGCAGCTGTGTGGCATTTTTTCCAGTTTATATGGGAATTGAAGCAAAATGCTTCAGTTTTCCCTTTTAGTACAGGGTTTTTATTAGGTGATAGGTAGTTGTGAATCCTTCTTTGTATTCAGTGTTCATCTAAAGTTTTGACACACAGATGTGAGATGTATTTCAGTTATATTTCAAAGTTTACTCAGTCTGAGATTTGCATCTCTAGATTGCTTGAGCAGTTAGGCTGAAACAAATAGGTATTACTAACATAGAATAGCAGTTGGGAAGCAGGACTATATGTCAAATTACATGATACCTGTATTTGAAAATGGAAGGTTCCAGGACACGTAACATGTACTAGAGGAAATCTCAGAAAGGACAATATTAAAAAGTATTTGTAAGTCAATATAGTATGATGGCTGGCAAGTTAGTAAGGTTGTTGAACTGTGAGCACCTCCAGATGTTCTCATGTATAGCTTGCTCAGTTAAACTGTTGCAAGACACTTGAACTCTGCCAAAAATCTCTGCTGTACAAACTGACATTAAAAGAAGGGCTTTATATGGTTTTTGAGAGCTCCTGCCAAAAATAATGATTTTTAAATCCTGTATTTTTGTTCTGATACTAGTAAAAGAATGGGAAATAGATGGTAAAGGGGGTAGGTGAAGCCAAAGGCTCATTAGGGCTAATTTGAGCATGGTAGATTTTTCTAAAAACAGGCAATTCTTTGAAGGTTATTAATGTGAACCAGGTATTTCAGAGTATTTCTGAATATTCTGAAATCTACATGCTGGAGACTATGATTTGTTTCAGTTAAGTAAAAAAAAAAGCAGACTATTTTTTGACCTTTGGTTTTGGAGGGAGAGAGCTAACTGTGTTTTCTTAGTTACTGTTTTCTGAAGTTCTGCTCTGCCATTTTTAACAATTACACTTTGAAGTGACCAGTCATTTCTGAAACAGGATAATTGATCATAAGTAATGTAATTATCATACAACTTCATATTTTAAATCATTAGTAGTAGGTTTTTACATGTAAACAAAAAGTTTTCTACCTCGTGGGAAGTTTTGCTTTCTCAAAAAGTGTCTGAAAGTCTTCCCACGTGTTATTTCTGGTCATGACTGCTTCAGTGGTGCTGTTATCAGGAGGCATTCATCCAAGGGAAGCCACACCTTTATTGATTGGACCTTAGGAGTTGAGTATTGCAGGCCACAGATGCCGTGTTTAAGGTCCAAGAATGTCTACTGAAGTGTGTTTTGAAAATCTTCTGTAGAGAGAAGTAGCAGTTTGCCACACATAGACAATTTGGTGAGTTACTATTTCTAATCACATGCTTGATTGACTCCAGATAAATAACTCTCACTGAAAAGTCAGGGATTTAAATCTAAACCTGTTAAGTATGTATTTTAACTGAAAATAGAGATCAACATGGACTGTGTTCTCAGTCAGTGCTTGACATTAAGCTAAATGAATATGTATCTTAAAAGAAAAGGGTAAAAAAAAGGGTAAGCAGTGCCTTGGGCAGGACTTAGTGTGTCAAAAACTGTGATCGAGCGCCAAGGATGAAAATGGAAGCCCTATAGGGTAAAAAGGAATAGTAAAACTGAGATGGTGTTATGCTAAGTGGAGTTAATATTGCAAATGTACTATCAGAGGAAAATCAAGTGACTCTTTGAAATACTTTCTGAGATTGCCAAGTCATCTTGAAGTTTGAGAAATTGAGCTAGCAAAGAATCGATTCCTAGAATAAAATGGAACAGTATACAAATGTTATCAGTATATGGAAGATGTGCACTACAGCTTCATATAGATTCAGCAGGTTTTTTTGTCTATTGTTTTACTGCTTAGTAGTGAACAAAATGTTTTTTTGTCCATGCTAATATGTATGCTGTGAAACACCTAAGATAACAGAAGGAGTTTGGCTTTTATAAAGTATATGAATATATTTGAAATTGTTAGCCACAATAAAAAATGAAATCGGTAAAGTGATTCAATTGGTAAAGTGATTAATTTACAAAGTTTAACAGTGAATTTTTTTTTTTATTTATTTCCAAGGGAGAAAATTTAACAGTAAACTTAGATAGTGAGCTATGAAATTTGTTATTTTGCAGATTTTAAGTCCAGTTCATAATCTCTTTGAAGCCAGTGGAAAAATCTGCTCTTGCCTTAAGTAAAATCAGGAGGATGATGTTTCTGAGAACAAAATTTGATTTAACCTCTCCTAATTCAGAAAATGTTTTCTTTTTGCTTTCTTTTTTTTTTTTTTTCTTTTTTCTTTTTTTCCCCCCTCCTTAAGGCAAGTCACACATACTCAAATTTTGCTTTGGCAATTACTATTTCTATGAATTTTACTAATTTTAAAGTGAAGTGTTTATAAAGGTGCATCAGGCCAGAGTGTTTGGTTTTCTTACAGGTGAAGGATCCTGATGAAATGTTCAGCTGTGACAAAATTATTCTACATTTGCAGATGAGAGTAAGATTTGCATTTGCCAGACATCATAAATGAGAGCAAAATATGGATTGCGTTAGTGCATGGAGTAAACTGTGGCATGAATCAAGTAGAGGGTTTTTGTCAAGTTTGTCTGATAGTGACCACAAACAGGTGCTTGAGTGGCTATAGGTTCCCCTGAGATCAGAAGGTTAGACAAACTGCCCCTAGGATTTAAACAGGGCAGTTGTTTCATGTCAGTTTAATTATCCTTGTTTTGTGAGGCAGTCACTCAAGTGGTCTGGAAATAGTAGGAAATTTGAGGCTTTCACAGCTTCGAGGGCAAAGTTCTGATTGGGTTTGTTTGGTATTCGTTCACTTTGTGATAGTCCTAATTCAAGTGATGGGCTGTTAGAACCTCAAGGCGTGCTTAGTATCAGTACAAGATTTAATCAAGACACTATCATTCAGCAGGAAATGCCTTTCAGTCCAATTTTATTTATATGAATTTACTCTGCAACTCAGTAATCTTTGCTTGGGGTCATTACTTTGATTTTAACTTAGCAATTGAAGTCCTGAAGTGCTTCAAGTAAAAACATCCTTGAAGGAGTAATAAGTTTAAATAGCTCTGAAATGGTTGAAAATAGTTTTTTAATTTAGTTCGGGCTGGGAGCTTAAACTGGCAGGAAAACAAGTAGATGGAGGAGGGAAAAAGAGATTAAGCATAAATTAAGCATAAACAATGCCATACAGTTGAAGAATTTAGAGATGGGAGGAAAGGATGCCGATGTTGATAACTATGTGATGACAAATCAATAAAAGCTAGTTGCCCAAATACTACTTGCTTTGAAACTCAGAGTTTTTGTTTGTTTGGCTTCGATTGTTTTGATGGCATTACCAATACAGGAGGTATAAAAATATAACTACCTCTGACTAAATTAACAATTTAGTTACTAAATACGAAGAAAATACCTTAACATAAATAAAATAAAAATCTCTAGTCATGTCAGCCAACCTCATTTCTTTTACAAAGCACTTGAGATTTTATTTTCATTAGCACCGAGAGGCACTTTGAAATGAATAACTAGCAAATAAACAAACTGAGATAATTCAAGTTTATATCACTGAGTTAATAAAACTAATAAAATGCCTACATTTCCCAAGGTTTCTATTATTACTATTTTCTTTTTTTTTTAAATTGGATAAGAAACTTGTTAGGGTTATATAGTTGTAGGCATCATGGAAATTTTCTCTAGCAGTTTTGTGTTCTTTTATGACTTGATAAAGAAGATGAGGCTTGTTTTGCAGACTGTGAACAAAGAAAATGCATCTTTTTAGTGGTTTCATCTGGGTGATTGGTTTCTTATTGTCTTTTGCCTGGTGGTGTGTGCTTGGAGGTTCATTTTTTGAGCAGCTTTCCCTCAAAGAGAATTCTGGCATCATAGTGCAGATTCTACAGGGTAGTAAATAAAAAGTTGCTTTGGTTAATACTGCGACTGATCCAAACACCAGGAGTTGCAGTTTCATGTAGGATATGTCAGCCACTCAGTTCTGTACCGGTGCTTTCCTGTCCTGTAGGTAGTTTTTCTCCTGTGCAGCTGCACAAATTTTTAGATTTTTATTATTTTCATTATTACTTCTCTGCTCCTGTCTTCTTTCCCCTACATTATTTTTGGGTTCACAGTGGCTGTTCTCNCCTTGCCTTCCCTTCCTTTCCCTTTTGTGATTTTGGCATACACCGAGAAAACATGTCAGAAATACAGATTATTTTTCATTGTGCCAGGTAACATTTTATGCCCCTTTTTTTTTGGTTGTTGTTGTACAGTAAATTGTGTTCAGTACACAACAGAACTTTTATGACTGCCTGTGGGTTTTTGTATAAGTGTGTCTCATCTGATCTGTACATATACTTAGATGTTCTTTCCAAAAATACAAGATAAAACAATGTTTCTTGCTACCATGGCAATGACATAGAATTTAAATATATGCAATTTGTATAGAAATATAAAAAAATAAGGGTTATCTTGCAATTAAATTTCACAGCTTATGTGGTAGCGTTTCAGAGGGATAAAATGGAAGACCTAAAAGTATACTTTGTCCAATGTTCCTTATTTTGATTTTCATCCACTTTCTGTTGTACTCAAAACACAGAAAGAACATTCTCTACAGTAGAACCACTCTGCCACTTGAGTATTTTCCACTTTGCCTTGCTAGTAGCCAGGTGGTATCTTGAACAAAGACTTAGCTTGGGATGAGTGAACCATCGAGTGGAGATGATTTCATTTCAGGGTGCTACTAAATAAGAGATTTGTGACTCCCCCTTTTTAGGTGCAGATCAGTTCCAGTGTTTGCTGTTATTTCCCACACTGGGTTTCAAGTCTGATTTAAAGCTCATACCCCATCATTAGTTCCCCCTCCAGCCCCCCCACCTCTTTTTTTTTTTTTCTTTGTTTGAATGTCACATAAGTCAGTAAGGAGTTAATTTCCAGTGAATACTAGACAAGAGCTTCTCTGCAGTGTTTCGAGTCTGTCACTGCCCCTCTTTCATGCTTCTGTGGGTATGGAAATGATTGGAGGTAGAGTGACAATAGGGTGCTGGGCTTGGTGCTGCAGCCCCATGACCGAATCAGCCACCCAGTGCCACCACCTCCCTCATGCTCCTCTGCTGTTCATGGCACGCAATGCTCCAGGGAGTGCAGCAGAGGCAGTGCTGGCCCAAATCTGTCTTTCCAGAAATTTCTCTCCAAAGCCAAGCTCTGCTCCATCCCAGGGAGGGGGAACACCCCCAGGTTGCAGAGTCAGATTTATTGTGAAAAGTGCCAGCTAACACATTGATAAAATGTGGATAACAGCAGCAGTCGATCACATAAATGTGTTCTGTTGCGGTAGGATTTTAAGTGTGCGCTGCACTGAAAATGGTGGCTAGGCTTTTTTTTGTGAAACTCTCACTAAGAGCAGAGGTTTCTGACAGTCATGCATGATTTTTATCCTGTGTTCAACTGTAAGCAAAGTAAAATAAAAAATGCTGGGAAAGAAACACCCGTGAAGCAAGGAGGAAAGGGAGTGGTTCGGCATTTTTTCATGATAAGATGTAAGAGGTAATAGCTCAGCAGTTTGAGGGGTTGGTTTGCCTTTTACCTAAATTTGTTAGTAGGACTTCATTACAAAGACTATCTTTCAATAGTGAAGTCAGTTTGGGTACTTGTTACAATGTTTAAGCTTTAAGAGCCTCATTTATTGAAAAATATGGAAATGCCTGTGACGCAGCGTTTGCTAGCCCGTCTGAAAAGGGTATTGTAACCTCCGAACCTAAAATTAAAAAGCAAGTCATACTTCCTAAAACTATTGTGATCAGCAGAAATTCTCTGACTATTATACTGGCTTTGTGTATTCAGAAATGAGAGAATCTAGTAAGAGTATTGTAAGGGAAGGAAAAACCCGAACCCTCTGAAAGTCTTTACAGTTGACACAAAGTGGTATGATTTTTTTCCCAAGTGAAAAATATGTAAGTTTCCCTCTATAAAAAATTGAAGTTACTGCGTGGTATTTTATACTCTTACTAATCTCTCTGTTTAAGCATAGAAATAATTTTTTTTTTTAAGTGTAATTTAAGACAGCATTTTGAAAAGAAGAGTGATTTTTTTTGTCTTATGTTGCCATCCTTTATAGCATTACCTATCTTTTACTCTCGCTGTCTGAACTGGTCACATTCATTTTTTTTATTTTTTATTTTGCTCTTATTTTTTTCTAATAATTCGATTAGTTACTCTAATTCGAGATATTTAAGTTTTTTAATCTCTTTTTTAATGAACTGTTATGTGCAAATAAGGGAAAAGTAGAATGCAAGCTAGTTTCACATGCAGATTTTGTCTAGAAAGCTACTTGCAGAACCAATAAATAACGTTTACACCCTTAAAAAACATTTCTTGTGATTGTTCAAGATTATCTGTGATTAAATGTACCTTAACAGAATATTTTTCCTGGTGATTCAGTATGATGCTGAGTCTTGCATCAGCTCTTTCTGTTGGAATGATTTGGACTGGTAACTACAAAATTTGTTATTGTTACTTTCAGAAAATGGTTCAGGCTGGCATCTCAGCTGCTTGCCAATTTCAGCTTCATTCTGCTCTGGAATTATTCACTGCGTTCCTACTTGAACCTGCCATTCCTGCAGCTGATGTTTATAATCGAGATGGACAGATCAGAAGAATCAGAGGGAAATACAGTAGTCCTCATTGGCACAAAAGGCAATTAATTTTAATTGTTAGGATTGTTATTTCTTTAATCTATAGGAGAGCTTTAGTAATTGAAATTGTGGGAAGTAAGCATTGTCAATGGTAAATCACGATGGTTTAAGATTAGTAGCTATGTATGGAGACTTGGACCCCTATCCCAATCTTGAAAACAATATGAGCAAGAGTGCTGGTGCCCCACCTAGTGAATAGGAGGGCTCAGGCTGTTAGGTGTCATGCTGAAATTTTAGTTGCTGTCACAAGGCTGTGTCCACAGAACCAACCAAGGGAGGCAGGCCTGCGTGGAATGTGTTTAAGAAATGTCCGTAGGACCTGCTGTGGAGGACCAAGGTGTCCACAACCATTTTAACAGCTGTTTTAGAGTAACGAAGAAAGGTGCTTATTTCTGCACTGATTTGACTTGAATGGTATTGTGCAGTCTTTATTTTCATTGGAGTGATGTTCTGGTCAGAGACGAAACTACTATCAGACGGTAGGGAGGAGTAACTACATCCTTTGGAAGGAGATGGGGGATCCTTACCTTGAAATAGCAGCCTTAAGTTCTCTGTCTCCAGGAGGTGACATGATCAGTTTCCTATTTAAACTGTATCGTTATTGTTTAAGTGCTAGTAAAAGAAGTAGTCCAGTCCTTGCCTTTCTTCAGACATTCTGCATCCCAAGATGGGTTGCAGTTGAGCTGCTTCTCTTTACTGCCACGCTGTGGAAAAACGAGCCTAGCTTGGATGCTGTGCTGTGTTTTCCACAGTATGGCAGTAAAGCAAAACATTGCAGCTTTATTTCAGTCATAAGGAGAGCTGGCTTTTTTTATTTTCTTTTTTCCTTTTTCCCTGTTTCTTTTCCCTTTTGTCTTTTTTCTTTTCTTTTCTTTTCTTTTCTTTTCTTTTCTTTTCTTTTCTTTTCTTTTCTTTTCTTTTCTTTTCTTTTCTTTTCTTTTCTTTTCTTTTCTTTTTTCTTCTCTTCTCTTCTCTTCTCTTCTCTCCTTGTTTTCTTGTCTCTTATTTTCTTGTCTTTTCTTTTTTCCCCTCCTGTTCCTTTTTTAATTTTCCTTTTTTATTTTCTTTTCCCTTTCTTCTCTTTCTCACTGTCTCTCTCTGTCTCTTTATTTCTTTCTTCCCACTCACACTGATCAGCCACTAGACGCATCCTTAAAGTTTTTGCCTACAACACATTGATGTGCTGCTGTCCTCACGTAATGTGGCACTGTTGACTAATAAAATCACCATGGAAAGAAATGTATTTTAAATAAAGTAACATGCTTCTGAATTAACAGTGTAGATGTGAATTTAACCAACAACAACATGCTTGGGAAGTCTGGGTGAGAGTGATATTGAGGGTTGCATTGCAGAGCACAGAGTCGAAAGGCATCATGTGGCAAGGAATGCAAGCAGAGGGGAGGAGACGCTGGTGCTGTGGGTCAGAAATCTCCCTTATGAGAAGTCTGTTCAAGAAGGAGCAAATGTGCTCAGGCACAGTCTCTGTGGAGTAAGCTGTTTTTGATTCTTGAGCCTTGGGCTCTTGCCAGATTAGTTTTTGGTGAGCAGCCGGACAGATTTACTGAATGACACAGGTAATAAAAATCTGACTTTTAGCTGTTTGCAGCTGTACTGTAGATGTAACTTGTCAGACAGTGAGCATTGTTTGCAAACCACAGTGGCAACAGTGGCAGACACTTTGTTCAGTGAAGAAGGGCATTGTTAATGTGTACTTTGGTTGCTCTGCTGCTCTTTCCTGCAATATTTCTGAAGTGAGTTACTTAGAAGTTTTTGTCTTACTCCTCCTCCCTATTTTCTTTCTCCCTTTTCTCCATTTTTCGCTTCTCTCCCACCAGTGAAGAACCAGGAATACAGGAGTAAAGACTATGGGAACTCTCAAGCCTCCCAATCAGTCTGCTTTGGACCTTTTTAGGAGAGGAAGCAATGCAGGAAATAATTAGTAGGTCAAGCCTGCTTTAGGTTGCTGTCATTTAAAGGCCATTCACATGCACGTTTTTTGTTTCTCTCACTCCTCTGCAATGTCTCTCAGTGGCACTAACTAATATTTATTTATTTTTTATTAATCTCATGCAGAAAAGGACTAGTGTATGCCTTTTAATGAAAGAACACATGGGCATAACTGTCTAGAACAGCTTTGTCAAAAAAACAAGGTCTTTTCAGTTTCAGCCTGTACAACCTCAGCTTTCCGTGAACTTCTGGAAGAATAAATATGTGTGACAACAATGTTAAAATAGTTTTGGATTTTTTTTTTTAATTTTTTTTTAATTGTCTGAGGATTTTTTTTTTTTCTCTGAGGGTGGTAGGGATGGATCAGTTGCTTAGCTCTCATAATTTTTTTTTCTAACTCTCTTAATCAAGCCTTAATTGAATATGTGGCAGAATGCTTTGTTGAACACTGTACCCTGTGATGGTGAATGGGTTCATATGAATGTGTGCACTAAAAAGACTGAGAGAGCATGTGTTTTCTTGTACAACTTATATAGAAAATGCTGCTTCCTTTTCCCAGACGTTATTTGATACCACGTGTGAGTGGTAGTTCAAAAAACCACATTTAAATCTTTCAGAATTACTCCTGTATGGTAAAAATAACAGTAGGAATGATAGTTAACTGCAAGAAGAACCTGTAATTCAATGTGTAAAGCACTTTTTTAATTATAAATGTTCTTCTCCAGGAGAAATACTTTTCCTACCTGAAGTAATTAACATTGTTAGAATGTCTTAGAGACTGAGTTAACATTTCACAACAGATCAGGAGGTAGGTGAATGAAATGCAATCATTAGCTCTGGATGTGTTTTCTGTTGCTTATGGCAAATGAAATGAAAGCAAAACATTTAGAAAGAATCCTTTTAACTTTAATTTTTAACTCTTCATAAATTAGATGCTTTATGTCTTCCTTTTGTTTTGTTTGTTTTATTTCCTGTAAAAGTTGCGTCGTAAGGACTGAATTGAAAGGGAATGTGAATATGAATCACACTGTGGAGTAGCCTCTTGATTTAGAACTTTTTGCAGTTTCACTGAAGAATGAGACCTTATTTTCTAAAATTTTTGGTTTGTTTGTTTGTCTTCCTTATGAATTTACTCACAGCAAATGAAGAGGCTGCTTTTAGGTGATTGCTAGACTCCAGCAAGTCATGGTGTTGCAGTATTGTCTTTGTTAGCATCACCTGTTGTGGTGCTTCATGCAGTAATACACTAGCAAACTGGAACCAAAGCACACAATTACACAAAAAATGTGAACTGTGAAAAGCACATGCCAGCTACTAAGCTATCTGTTACATTCACTCAGCAGGTAAAGTCAAACTGTTTGAACAGTTAGAGGAAAATCACTCTTGATTCCATCTGTCAGCCTTGGCCAAGCACGTCTGTTTTGGATTTTTTTGTGATGGCACTTACAACTTACACTTTTTTTGTGTCTAGATTTGTTGACCACCTTTGGAGTAGGATCAGGTCTTCTGATGTATTCCTTCTTCAGAAGAACTGAGAGTAATGCAGATTTCTTTGGCTCTTGCATAACTCAGTTTCTGTGTAATTCCGATTTGCCCGTAAGTTTGAAATCCAGGTATTTGCTATTTCACTTATGGTTTCGTAGGTGGAATAATCATAGATGAGTAAATGAGGCAGAGTATTGGTAGAGAATAAAAATGGGAAAAGACAGAACTATCTTCATGGAACTGGGTATTGTCAGCTATTCAGTGGTTTGGAACAGCAGCCTATGCTATGTCCTATACATTCATTCTTTCTGCTTCCTCTTTTATTATCTGTGACTTTGGTATTCATCCCACCCTAAAGTGACTCGAGTTGATACGACGTGAAGGTGGAGATTGTGGTAAGGAGTGGGGGAGTGATATCCTGGGGACTACTGACTTAGGTATTAACAATAGCTATTGAACTTGTTCTCTTTGAATGGATTATGTGAAGTGTTACAGTAGTAAGTGAAGAGGTAGTCATGAGAAGTGAAAGAGAGAATTCCTTCAGGGGATGAAATTTTTTCCCTATGTTTTGTATTTTTGGTACCATGTATACATTAGTTATTGTATGTTAAACTACTGAGATTCTCTTTTTTGTTTTTTAAAGCAGCAGTTGTTCTGTACATGGCAATATGCCTTGTTAACAGTTGATATTTTGTTACTTAGAGGCGGATTGCAGTCGAGGATAGTTTGCAACAGACTGCCATTCACAAACCTGAAGGGGAACATTAAGTCTCCAATTTGATTGCAGCTCACTTAATAACTAAAACTGTTACAAAATTTCAATTTTAAAGCACACTGTGATTCTTGGATAAGAACAAAATTAATTTTTTCTTAAGTAAGTGACTCTACCAGTTGTTTTAAGTTCTCAGACCAGGTTCCCTCTTCCATGCAGACTGCATTATATTCTTATGCCTTCTGTAAAGAGAAGAGAGGTTACTGTTGCATGCTTGTTCATGTGCTCTTGCTTGTGCATGCACATACACACATGCTTATTTTCTGTCACAGTATCCATAAGAGGGTTAGGGGAGGGAAGGAGAAGAATACAAACAGAAAAACCACATCCTGGCAGCTGCCTCCAGTTAGTCCCATTTTCCCCCCAGACTTTTAAATCTTACAGTGGCTCCTAATTTGTCCCACATGAGACTTCTCCCAGTGGGGCTGTTTTCTGTTTCCTTTTTGCTTTCATTTGATCCAAAGTAAACAGTTAAAAAAGAATAAGCCAATTCAGACAGCTGTCAAATGCACCATCAGCTTTCAGGTGTCTCAGACAGGAAGAAGAGAGCATATTATTTTGAAGGTAAAAAGACAAAATGGGACTGAAACCTGATGCCCGTGTGGATCAGGAAAGTATTTCCAGGTCAAGTCTGTTTAAAACAATGTGGTTACTGTTCATCCAGTAGATACATTTTGGGATGGCTGATTTTGTTTCATTATTATGTGTACAAACATTTTCATGTCCAGAGCATTTTTGATTAAAAATACATGGTGTGCATGACTCAAGGGAAAAAAAATCTCGACCATTTACTATTAATTCATGATATCACTTTTCACAAGGACCTGTTGAAGTATACAGTCATTATAGCTGCCAGATATGGTGGTGCTGCATCTGTTTGCTGATTTTTAAGATGAGGTTTCCTATAAAGTTTATCTTTCCTTTTGTGTAAAGGAGTGTATAGGAGCTGGGGAATATAATCCATCCTTCTCTTAGAGATGTATGGAGTACATCAGAACAGCTTTCTTCTGCCTGCTCAGTTAGGTTATTCTCTTCTGAGTACAAATGGCTTTATCATGCCTGTAAAATTCAATAATGTCATTTATGTTTCCCACACAAAATTCTTGTCTTTATATTGGAGATTTCACAGGTGGACCACTTGGTAGATAAGGAATTGACTGGATGGTTGCACTGAAAGACTGTGTTCAGTGGCTTGATGTCCAAGTGGAAACCAGTGGAAGAACTGTTTCACGGGGACTGGTATTGGGACTGATAGCATTGAATATGTTTGTTGGTTATATGGACAGTTGGATTGAGTGCAGCCTTAGGAAGCAAGCTGTGTGGTTATAGTGCACAGGAGGGAAAGGATACCATTTAGAGGGACCTTGACAGGCTTGAGAGGTGGGCCAGTGTATGCCTCATGAAGCTCAGCAAGGCCAAGTACAAGGTCCTGCACCTGGGTCAGGGCAATCCTAGGCACAGGTACAGGCTGGGCAATGAATGGATTGAGAACAGCCCTGGAAAGAAGGACTTGAGGGTGTTGGTGGTTGAAAAACAGAGTATGAGCCTGCAATGTGTGCTTACAGCCCAGAGAACTATTTGCATTTTGGGATGAATGAAAAGAAGTGTGGCCACCAGGTTGAAGAAGGTAATTCTTCCCACTACTCCACCCTCATGAGAGCCCACCTAGAATACTGTGTTTAGCCCTGGGATCCCCAGGGCTACGTTTAGCATGCTGGGATCCCCAGCATGAGAAGGACTTAGAACTGCCTGAGCAAGTCCAGAGGAGGGCTACAAAGATGATCAAAGGGGCTGGAGCACCTCCTTTGTGGGAGACAGGCTGAAGAGTTGGGGTTGTTCATTCTTGAGAAGAGAAGGCTCTAGGGAAACCTTAGAGCAGCCTTCAGTAACTAATACTGAACTAATTCTCTAATGATACAGAATAATGCATTTGGCTTTGAACAGGTAGTTGTCATGCAGATCTTGCTGGCTTCATCTGAACTTCAGGGAGGAGTGAGATCCAAGGGAGACTCAGGCTCATAAAAGGTGAAATAAGCTCTAGTTCTGTCAGTAGTGTGGGAAAACAACGTTGTGAGGGCTGGCTGCATCTTGGACATGTTTCCTGGAAAAATTTAAATGTGCTAAAAGTGAGGAGAGAAATGTTTGGCAAAACAAGGACCATGAGACCAGTCAGGCCTTGTGAGAGGAAACAGGCAAATTAGAGAGAGGTGGGGCTCAAGATACCTCTGGGAAGACTTTTGGATGGAGAGTTGGAGCTTAGCTGCAGCCAAGGTTGTCAGCAGGTAGAGAGGCAAGCTTAAATGAACACCAGATTCAGAGAGACAAAGCAGTAGAGCCTGTAGGTGTCATAAAGTGCCTCATAGGTGTTTTATTCATAAATGGTGAAATGTCAGAGAAGCATGTGGTGACGACTGTTGGGATGTCAGTGAAAGACTGAACTTAGGGGGAAATGCAGTTGTCTTTTGGATTGAGGGCACTTAGGTATTGAACTGTTCAGAAGGTAACAGTAGGTGTGGTATCTGTATGTTACTCATCATTCACAGTACCAGTTTCAGATGTTACTTTTTTAAACGAGGATTTTGTACTTTTTCTGTTCGGAGTGACTGGTAAAACTAATGCCTTTCAGAGGATTTGCTGTAATTCTGTTACCATGTTGCTATGACATCTATCTGTGTAAATTTTTATTTTGGTAAAAATACCCCAAATTCCTCCTTACCCTCACAATACTTTGAAGGTGTCCCAGTGTTCATTTTGGTAAAGTACAGCAGTACAGTTATTTTTTTTTCCTCTTGCTAGAATTATGTTAATGAAGTAACTATCTCTGTCAAGTTTCATATTATGTAACTGTATATTACAAATATTCTGATTATTCTTGTTTTCAGAATTCTGTTGAGACATGAGCTTAGTCCACAGCTATCTTCAGCTTTCTGCTGCTTTAGATGTTGTGAAAATAGAATATGTATATATGTGTGTGTGTGTCTCCTCATTCCATAGAAAATTTCTTGTTTAACTTCTATTGAAATATGTATTATTATGCTTGATAATATGGGCAAGCATCAAGGGAGCTTTAGGGCTAGAGATGCTCTCCCTGAGATTTTGGTTTCATTTTATCACCTTTACTTAACGTAAGTGCTGGACTGTTTTTGACTTCTGCCATTTTATAGTCAGAATTGACTGTGTTTGTTCTGAGTTGTTTTTTTGTTCTTTGAAGAGAGGATAATATGGCAAAGTGCAAGGTCCTGCAC
>WBNM01009436.1:0-20085 GCA_013399055.1 Ramphastos sulfuratus | reverse complement strand
CTTGTCCCTGGGGACATCCAAAAGCAGATTTGATGTGGCCCCTGGGCAGCCTAATCTATTTAGAGGTGTCCCTGCTCACTGCAGGGTGATTGGACAAGATGGCCTTTGAGGGTCCCTTCTAACTTGATGCAGTCTGTGAATCTCTGATATGGAATGTTGTTTAAGTGAGCCTATCAGCACATACACTAGCTCAGTTCTGCCAAAAAAAACCAAACCAAAACAATGGAAAAACAACCAACCAACCAACAAACAAATAAACAACAACAACAAAAAAAAAAACCAACCCATACAAAAAAAACCCAAAACCATGAAACAGGAGTTAGAAAAAACTTTTAGTAATCAGATACTTAAATCGAAGTATTTCCATGTCTAAGTAAACAAGTTATGTTGTGAACTATACACTGCTTTTCCCAGTGAAAATTTTTGCTAAAGAGCTGAAGGAAATGTTTGCAAGAAGGAGGGGAGCAGNGAGGTGTCCCTGCTCACTGCAGGGTGATTGGACAAGATGGCCTTTGAGGGTCCCTTCTAACTTGATGCAGTCTGTGAATCTCTGATATGGAATGTTGTTTAAGTGAGCCTATCAGCACATACACTAGCTCAGTTCTGCCAAAAAAAACCAAACCAAAACAATGGAAAAACAACCAACCAACCAACAAACAAATAAACAACAACAACAAAAAAAAAAAACCAACCCATACAAAAAAAACCCAAAACCATGAAACAGGAGTTAGAAAAAACTTTTAGTAATCAGATACTTAAATCGAAGTATTTCCATGTCTAAGTAAACAAGTTATGTTGTGAACTATACACTGCTTTTCCCAGTGAAAATTTTTGCTAAAGAGCTGAAGGAAATGTTTGCAAGAAGGAGGGGAGCAGAACTGGTGGGGGGCCTGGGAATGAGATGAGAAGGTCCTCTGCAGAGTTGGAAGCTGGAGAAGAAAAAAGGTGGCAGACACAAACAAATATTCTATTCCAGAGAAAACAGCACACACACACCAGGTACGCACATGTGCGTACACAAATGTGTATGCTACTGTCAAGGGGTGGTGTTTACTGTCAGAGGGGTAAGCGTTGAAACAAGCATCAGTAACACACAGTTCATGAGATTCTTTTCACTGGCACCACTGTTTGCCCAACTGGATGCAGTAACGCATGCTTGTCTCCTGCAAAACATGCCTTTCATCTCCAACTAATGCTGTTTAATAGGCCTGGGTAAGGACTGCATAAACAGAAGCAGAAGCTGTGTGGTTTCAGTGTGTGTATGTATTTAGCTTCACTGTTTTTATTTACTTGCTCTCTGAAACAACAATTAGAAAAATGTCTGGAATTGAGGAAGGGCCTTTTATGGATGTCACCTCTCACCTGTTATTTTGTGCTTCTGCTTCAGCTGCATCATTACCTTCTCTTGACTTGCCTTAGAATTAAACCCAGCACTGGTAGAGTAAGAGGAATAAATTAGCTGTACTTCTGCATGTTTACTAATGTATATACTAAAGTGTGGGAAGAGAGAAGAGGATCAGGTTCAGATAATGCCAGTGGATTTTTGAGAAGATGAGTGTTAGGCACCTAGTTGAGAATGAGATCTTTTTATCTGTTTTGTTTTATTGTGTTTTTTTTCTTTTTTTCCCTTGAATGATCTCAACAGTTTTACAAATAAATGCATTCTGAGTTTCAGTCTTGATGTAGAGGAAGCTTAATAAGAAAACAGAGTGTTTGCTGAAATCTTAAAAAGTGTTCTGCCTCCTACTCTGCATTGAACACTAAAAGCTGTGTAAGGGAAAGTCAGTCCAACAATGAAGATATGTCTGCTGCCTTGCAGTATTTGTTGGAGGAACAGACTAATGCAAGTTCTTCAGAGATTTGAATGAAGGTGAAGGGAACTGAAACAGCTTAAAAGAAGTAAGATTTTTTTTTTTTGCTTCGTCTTCTGTTTATACCAAAGTTCATGAAGCAGTCAGACCACACAAGTCATGTATGGTGAAAGAAACTGCCACTGTTTACTGTTGTTTCTTGTCTGTCTTAAATTTCAATTAATAGATCTTGGCCTCTTGTGTGAAGTGTATCTGTTTCTCAATGAATCCCTGGTCTAGTTAATTGTTTCTCCATTTATTAAATGACAGGAGGACCTCCCTTTGCAAAGACTTCTCTTTGTTGCCTTTCCCACTCCTTTCGAAGAGGAATTAATAATTCTTCTGTGTTAACTAGATTCCATGTACTGTTCCTGTCTTGAGTTCTGAGGGTTATAAATACTACTATATTAATAAAATTGCCCAACTATGTAAGCAAACTTTAACAACAACTTTAAATACAGGTTCCTTTACTACGACTTATTCTGTATACACTTTACTGTCAGTGATAGGGAAGCTGATCCTGTGTGACAAGTTCTACAAATAGCAGAAACATGCCACCCTGACAGGAGAAGTGTGTCTATATTTCAATAAAACTCACATAAACTAGAGCCTCCAAACAGAAAATGTCCAAATATCCATAGTTCATGGGTGAAGATATTTGTAGTATTCTCACTTCTTCTGTATCTGTGGCACTCAGTGTCTTACTGGTTGCTGTTATAAATTGCATGCCTAAGAATTTAGGCATTAGTTGAGAATGGATTTGCCATGAGCAGGCTTTCAGTCTCAGAAAATCTGAAAGGAAAACCTGATAGATCAAGATGAATACTTTGTGAGGGTCAAACGATGATTTATTTTTCTGTAAGGGGCGAAGGGCACTGGGAATCTGATCTCAATGTGCATGTCACTTCAAGTACAAGACCTGCAGCTACAAGATAATCACATTGCAGTGTTTGGCACAAGGCTAAATTTTAATTCTGTCTCACCCTACATATACACACCTTTAACTTTCTCTGCTTTTCTCTCGTCTTTGCCCTTAGTCTGCAGCAAGTACCTGAAGGTAAAGATTACTTTCATATGCTTTCTGGACGTGCATTCCTTCTGATCTAGACTTACACTGGTTATCTTTTAAATAATAGCATATTTACAAGGAGGAAAAAAAAAATAGAAAACCTCTTTGGATGGCTTGCTTGACATAATCCCTTTCTTTAAGGAATACCTGGTTATTCCAGTGATAGCTGAATAGTATGGTCACTGTCTGAAATCAGCATTTGGAAATTAATTCTTCATCTTGCCTTGTGAGTGATTGGCTTTGTTTCTGCCCTGGCATCACTTTCCTCTCGCAGTCTGAAGTCCTGTGCAATATGGAGTGTTCCTAGGTTTATCTGAATGAACATGCAACATAACAGCTTATTTTCACTGTAAGTATCAGACAAATAAGAGGTCTGCAAAGAAGAGATGTGGGGATACAAGAGTTGGTATCTAACAATTCTCCTCTGGTCAGTTTTAATAGCTTACTTCTCCCAGCAACCTGCTTCAACCCTTCACTTGAAATTACTGCCTGTACAGTGTGATGTATTCACTTAACTCTCCACCAGAAGTTCCTGGCTTTGTACTAAGTGCTAAAAGGGAACATGTACCTCTTCCCCCTTCACAGGCCAGTGTATTAGTCTGAGCTGCTGACAAAAGCAAATGCAATGAAGACTGAGGGTGAAGATGTCCTCAGTGATGGAGGGACAGGTGGGCAGCTGGTATTCAGCTGTCCCAGCATGGTTTGCGAGAGACATCTGCCAGTGCCCTCAGCCCTTTGTTGTAAAAGCAGTGATTTTTTGCCTCCCTACAGTCCTGAACTTTGTTCTTGTTTGCATCTATTTCAGTGGTTTTATCTTTGTATTATTTGAGAGGGAGTTCTACAGCAAAGTAGGTTGAATGTTTGTTAATCATGGTTAATAATATTTTTTCAGTTGAAAATGATACACATTTGATCCCTTTCTATTTTACATCTCAGCTGGTTCCCTATCGTACTGCCTGCCATGGTCTTGACAGAAACAGCAGCGATATATACTCACCATTGCTGTCTGCAGACTGAAAACCAGTATGAACTGAGTGCATGTGGCGTGCAGGCTGAGTCAGTTGGTGTACTCAAAGTGACAGTCCATTCAAGTATACTTGAGAAATAATCTTAGCTGTGTTACCATTTAATTAACTTCTGATGTGGCTAGGAGAGTGTGCACAACTGTGTAATCTACATACTGAGGTCTTTTAGAAAGTATCAGTATATAATGCAAGCTGAAAATGAGTCCACATTTAATTTCAGGTTTGGTTATAGGATTGGTTTGGTTTTTTTTTTTTTAATCCGTTGCTAATGGGAAAGGAAGTATGGGCATCTCAGTGGATTAGTTTGTATATCTTAAATTGTACTCACACTTGCATAGATAGACCTAGGACATGGGTATTGGGCATTGAGCTGTAAATTTCCTTTATCTAACAGGCATTTCAGTGTATTTCTTCAAGTGCTTAAGAATCTCATTCTTCTCAGACTTGGCCTTAAAATTTAAGGTTTTTGACAAGGAAATGCATCCCAGGAGAAGGGTCAAATTTGGTTTGCATTTGCAAAGCTCATTTACATATTTTGAGATTGTTAACGCTGCAATTTGTGTTTGATTATTTTTAAATTCTGTGAAACATGTGATTATACTTTTTTTTCCCTAAGGCCTTCTGTGGGTGGGTAATACCTGCCTCTCCTACTGTCATAAGGGACCAGAGTATCTTTGCATTGCATTTACAGATTAGTCAAATGTGTCTGTTCCTGATGAGTTACTGCATTCATCTCTATCTCCATTGCCTCTTGCTGTCTTCAAGGACCTCTTGGAATTGCAGTCATTTAAAGAAATATCTCTTGGGGGACAGGGAATAAATAGAACTACCACAAACTCCTTCCATCATCTTAATTGCATTTACTCTCAGCATTTGGATTTTGCTGTGTGTCTTCCTTCTCCAGCTTGTGATTGTCATTCCAGAACTTGGTGTGGAACTGCTTTGGTTTTGTCTATGTTGCTAGGCAGTCTGCCTGGATAGGGGTTCAATGCATGTTTATGTAGGGAGCTCATGGCTTTATATTTCTTTTTTAATTCAAGATGCTGCTGTAGCAACTGCAGATACTGTGGTGGTGGTTTTGTTTTGTTTTGGTTTTGGGTTTTTGTTTTTTAATAGAATTACTATCTCCATAGCTTAGGAGGCTGAAAAACTGTTGAATGTGTGAAGAAATTTTTATTTTAAAAAATTTGCATACATTTTGTTTGGAATTGAAAATGGTAGCAACTTAGACCTTCTTTGAAATATAATTGCAACAAATTATAGGTTAATGCTCTCTCTTGTGTATCTGGGTTGCCTTTGCCTGTTTTTTGTGAGGTGAATGCATAGAAAATAAATGAGTATATTTTTTTCCTTGAAAGAAAAAAAAATATGAAAATTTCCTAGAAAATTAGGAATTATCAACTGGGAAAAACTAACACAATTTCTGGCTTATTTACTTTAGAAGTTGTAGTGAGCATGACTCACCATGAAGGTGACTGGTGACATTTGGAATGAAATTCTGCTCTTGGGGTTTGTAGCAGTTGCTAAAGCAGTGAATAAGCAAGAAATTAAAGGCTGATCATTTTGGAATATTTTAGAACAACAATAATGAGGCAGCAGTAGCAGAGGACTTAATACCTCCTTGCCCAACAAATGGAAGAAGTGCCCCCACTTTTTTCTGCTGGAGTTCTTGTAAAGCAGGAAAGTATTACCTAAAACTACCAGTGCTATAAAAGACACTATGATATATGCATTTGTGCCACAGAGGCAAAGCTCCTGCTCCACAAGAGTGATCAGTGAAATTACTGGATGCAATTGATGCTTTCGCAAAACAAAGACCATTAAGTTTTTTCCTTCTTATAGTTAATGGTAAGTGTGATAATGCAAATGAGTCCTCCATAACGCTCCTTACTCTACCCTGTCACATGTACTTTTAATCTTTTTCTCTTTGTCTTGTGGGTACTAGAATTTGCTAAGTGGCTTTTATGGAGGCTAATATATTTAGGAAGCAATTTTCATGTGAGATTTTTACTCTCTCCCTCTCCGTGACTTAAGGGAGTGGAAGGCTGATATAATACAGCTATCTTTCCAAGTTGAGAAGCTTGTGCTTGTAATATATGGTGTTTAATAATCTCTCCTGCCACAGAGCAGAAACTGGTCTCTGCATGAGGACAACCAGATGAAACTTCCTTCCATGTAAACATGGCTTGGGCAGAATCAGCCAATTTCAAGGCGGATTAGTGTCAGTGCAGTGAAAACAGGATAAGGAAAGTATGAATATGGAGAGAACTTGAGCGTAACTTGTAAAAAAATCTGCATGGGATTGTTTCCCATTCTCAGCCCTTCCAGCTCCAAATCTTCTTGTTGTATCTCATGAGTCTTTTGTGCTTTAAGAGCAGGGCATCACAACGGGACAAAAAACTGAAGGGAGAGCTGGCCTCTTGCACACGCGAGTGAAACATAACACCGGCTGCTGTCTTCTCTGCATCTCCAAGACTGCAGATCCAAATCAACAGGACTTTGTTTGTCATGGTCTTCCCAGTCACTATGTCTGTTTGCTGTCCCGTTTTTTTAGTAACCTGGGGGTATTATTTTAAGCATGTTGGTGTCCAGGCTGATGTTTTAAAGAAAAAAAAGGCCTTGAAGGGTGACACAGTTGTAGATATTTGTACCAGCTGCCCTGACACAGTTCTTAAGCCTGAGATATCTGGGCACTTGCAGAGACCTTTGTTCTTAAGAGTTCATCCTGTAAATGACCTCTCATTGGGAATGCTGTGTTTGGGCTGCAAGCGCACCCTTTTGGCTCTTGGTACAGGTTTCAGGACCTGCTGTTAAATTTGCAGCAGTGAGTTACAGAAAAACTTGTATATATAGCAAATTTACTGTTCAGAATCTGTCTGAGCAGCCTGGAACTCGTATCATTGCACTTCATACCTGTACTGTGATAGCCCAGGACATGCTGTGTGGTTAAATGGATTTCTGCTGCTGGATTCATGTGCCATGCTGGCTTAACAAGGCCTGTTTATTCTGTCAAGTGTGTAATGTATCTAAATATTTCCCATCCCCAAACTATGTTTATTCATTAAAACAATAAAAAGTGCAATTTACTTTGGAAATCTTACGATGTATACAAACAGCTTCCTCATTCTTAGAGCTTCTCTCAGATGTGATTTGTTTTGTTTTGTTTTGTTTTGTTTTTTTACATTGCCTGCTAAAATTACCTGAGAATGGAGCTTTAAAAAGCTGATGGCTTGCACATCTGAAATGCTGAAGAAAAAAAAAAAAAAAAAAAACAAACTTGCAGAAATTTCATTGTGATTTCCATTTTGGGAGTAATAGCTGAGGTTTTGCCTTCAGGAACAAAAGATTAGCAAGAGGCAAAGCTTTTTGTAGGAGTTTTGAGGTAATAATGTGTTTTTCCCAGCTTGCAGCAGCTCATTGAAAAGCATAAAGTAAATTTCTGGATCAGATTGCTCCTAAACTATGTAATTTAGGATGGCATAAATGTGTTTCATATCTTACGTTGATTTATTACCTGACTAATGTCATCATTCCTATCCAATGGGATGAGTTTCAAGATTCCATTTTCTACTGATTGTTAATATGTAGTTTCTCTAGGGCTGTATTGTGGAGGGAGTTTCTCTTGGGATGAAACATTTCTGAAATAAGGCTCTTTTTGTTTTCTGCTGAGAAACTGCATCTTGATTGGTAATGGTTTTTAAGCAGATTCAGCCAGCATTATCCACATATTTGAACCTGCAGAGATTTCTGTGAAAGACCAGTTCTTTTAAACAGTTTCTTTCAGTCCCCTCAGCTTTCATTTTGCCTCCCTTTACAAATATTTTTTTTTCTCCTCCAGTAAAGATTTATGCAAACCAAGAAATGAGGCATTTCTGCAGTAATATTTTGGATAGGCTTCAAGCTTGACTAACCCAATTTTATTTTAATCTTCTGTCACATACTGTAGATCTTGGCAAGCTGAAAGTTGTGGTTCAGCTGTTGTTTCCATTTTATTTTCTGAAGATGTGATATGTTTACCCAAATAACGAAAAGCTTTGAAAAGAGCATGATAAACTGTTCTTCACCTCCTTTCCTCTACCGAAGTATTTTAGGGATATATAAAATATGAAATAATTACCTTGCATCTCAGGAATTGCCTTGTAACTTTCTTGTGGTGGGTTAAATACAGCATGTAGACTCCTTTGAAACTATAAAAGGAATCCTAACTGTAAACTGCTTAAGCTGTTTATTGAAAAAACAAAAGTTCTCCTTGTATGTTGTTTAAAATGAATGGATAGATGTTTATGGGCTTTGTTTTGTTTTGTATCTCATATTTCTTTAATACAGCAAACCGTGATGGTAAAGTAGTTCTTATGTTGTGGAAGCTCAGAAGCAGTGATTTTACAGGAATTATTTTTTCATAGCAGAATCTCTAAAGCAATTAAGCTTGTTGTTGTTTTAGAATTCAGTGCATGCACTGTAAGCAATGAAATTTCCAATTCAGTGGTAAAAAGTCTCTTTGAACTGAGCTGGGGAACAGACTGTTTAATCTAAGTCCCGAGCCATGACTGCTGGTAGAGGTAGGAAATCATTGTGCTGGAAGGGTTATTTTCAACTTGCTGTTGTCACAGTGGTGTCTCTGGAGCTCAGAGGAGTCTAGTTCTGGTCTGCTTATTGTGGTGTTGTACAGAATTGGTAACAACAGCTTTCTTTTTTCTGATGCTAATTTTGGTCTGTCCTGGCACACCTGGCATTACTGCGGTTGCTTTGTGAGTTTTGTAAACTGGAAAGGAAAAAATCATTAAGCATCAGTTTGTAACTGTGGAAGAGAGACTATAGATGCTTTCACAGAAAATCAAATCTTGGTTGTTTTTTTGTTTGTGGTTTGCTTCGGTTTGAGTTTTTTTGGGTATGTACAGATTAGTTTTGATAATAAGCAGCAGCATTGGCTCTGTTTTGTACAGAAACAGATACTTGATTCTGGTAGTAATTACTAAAGACTACTAAGAAAGTTTAGAATCAGTGTATTTCCTTGACACACAAGGTTGACTTTGGCAGTTAATGACCCTAAACACACACACACACACACACACACATTTTTAAATGGAATTCAGTTTAATGTTGTTTAGGAATGAAATTTTAAAACATTTTGTATTTGTGTGATTTTAAACAGACAGTGAGTTTCTTCTCTGTGTAGGAATGCTTATATGAATACTTTGGTGACCTAAAACTTCACAAGGTAGTTCCTTTAGTTGCTAGTAGGTTGTAAGGAGTTAGAAAAACAGAACAAAAAGCTGCCAGGTCCCTAGTGAAAATTTAGAGTAGTTTTACTACGAGCTTTGCTGTGTTTATGCAAAATGTTGCATGATTTTTTTCTCATTATTTTACAGGAATGGGGATATGAGTTGCTTACCTTAACATAGAGTGTTTGAAAATACCTTTGTCCTTAAGCCAGCTAAGAAACAGATTCTGATGTTTAGGTTTCATACAATTTCCGAAACTTAAGTTCTTGGCGCCACTTATAAAGTAGAGAAAAAAGTAGTAGAAGCAGAATATGTATTTTAAATGTTATTTTTATGAGTGTTATTCTAAAATTAAATCAACTGGAGAGTAGAACATAAACATGAAGTTGACCCAGAGATGAATACATTTTGAAATTATTATTTATATGGGTAGTTGGTTTTTTTAATCCATCAATAATAAGTAGTACTTCAGCTGCTGCATGTCTGTCTGTGGAAGCTGTTGGTGGATGTCTATTGCTAAATACACTTTCTTGCAGCTTTGAGAAAGTGATTAAATAGTGCCTAATATGTTGTCTTTATGGGAGGATTGATATATTACTGTACTTACTGTCCAGAGCACATAAGGTCAATTATGTTCCATGTAAGTTAATAATACACTTTAAACTCATGTAAGGTTTATTAATGAAGATTTGGAGAGTGAGCATTGTGGTGTTTAATTGGTAAGGCATTCTCTTAGTCACAACTTACAGTTGCTATAATCAGGGAAGGGTGAAAAAAAAGTCATATAAAATTACTGAACAAAGCAGCAACAGAATTACAGCTTAATACAGTCTTACACGAGATGTAAGAGATCACAAACTACATTTTATAAAACAAATAGGTAGAGTGCAGCTGATGCTCCAGTAGCCTCCTGGAGCTTCCTGTTGCTCCTTTTCAATTTGCCTTCATCCTCGTTTTCCAGTTTTAGTCTGGTGAGAATTTGAAGGACTTTTGGAGCTCACTGCAGGGAACTTTCAAAGATACGTATGGGAGAAGCTAAGCAATTTCAGCATAGAGAAAGCTTGAAAACGAGCTGACCTTGAACAAAACATTTCAGTCTGGTTATTGTAGAAGGAAGGAGGACTGTCTATTACATTCTCCTAAACAGCTCACCCATTGAAATGAGAACCTTAGCTTCTCCTCAGATTAGATGTACCAAGCTGATGTACCAAGCACTCCACTGCAGTGTGTGTGTAGGTGTGTGCTTACAAGTGCAAAATCAACTTGCTTGCCTCTTCCCAGTTTGAAGATTGTGTTTTGCCTGATCAAAGTTTTAAAAAATATTTTGTGCAGATGTGTGCTAGAATGGAGTAGTGTAGTTTGTTTTTCCCCTTAAAACCAAAATGTTACAGAATTTTTCCAGTGGGAAGATACCTTTGAGATCACCAAGTCCAACCTTCAAAGTAAGACTACCATGGCCATTAAACTGTGTCCCAAAGTGCCATGTGTGCACATTTTTCGAACAACTCCAGGGATGGTGACTCCACCACCTCCTTGGGCAATCTATTCCAATATCTGACCACTCTTTCTATAGACATTTTTCCTGATACTGGAAATGATTCATTCTGCCACCTGTTTGCCTGTGCAAAGAGAACATGCTTTTCTAATCAAAGGTACACCTAAAAATCTACACTCCAACCAAATGTCAAGCAGAAGCATAGCTTGCAAGTTTGAAATGAGGCCCTTAGGTTGTTTCAATCTCCAGCATGCTGAGATTTTTTCTCAGCTTTTGGTTAGTAAACAAGATATATGACTTCTAGCGATGATAAACTTCTGGCAATATATATAGCTTTGTTCAGAAGGGAGAGGTGAGCTCTGAGGCCGAAGCTATGGAGGAGCACATTGTACATTTTCAAGATCACCCGGCTAATCTCTCTTTTTAGATCTCTACAAAAGCAGATCTTCATGGAGCTAAACAGTTTGAAATAAAATAATCTTTGCCTTTCCAAACCTTGGCAAAACACCGTGCCCAGGTTTCTCCTAAGCAGGGAGAGGCCAAGCTGATCTCTATTTTTTGTAATTATATTCTTTTATGTTCTGTGTTGGCTTAAGTGGATTTTGGATACAGTCCTCCTGGAATGTTAGGTGCATTGTAGAAACAACTTGCTGTTGCAAAGAGCTGCTCTAGTTTCTAGTTGCTCCAGATAAATTGCAATTCTGGTTCTGTTAACATTGGCTCGTGGGAGTTTACCAAAGAGGAGTCACCATCCGTACTAAAAAAGGCAAAAATACACAGGCAAACCCTTTGCAAGAGCACCAGGGGGCTACTGTACCTGTATTTTTGATTCATTGGTTCAAGGAAACTATAACAAAGTATGAATAATGGCTTCAGATGAACTCTGAAGGACACAGTAATTGAGAATGCTATTTGCTGCTTTAAACATGAATCTTGGCTTAGATTTTGTGACCTGAAAAGAAGTGCTGGCAATGAAAGGTGAAAACCTGTTTGATTGGCCTGTTGTCTTTTTGATCTGTGACCACAATTTAGCATGCCATCTGGAGAAAATGCCTTCTGCTGGCACAGAGAGGAAGGAGATAAACCAAGAACAGTGACCTGATGTGCTTTAAATTCTGTTTTTTAATCTATTCAGTCTCATTTTGATTAAGGGACTGGAATTGTACATCTGCAAGGTACAATGTACAACTATCTCAGCCACTGGATGCTAGATTACAAGGATACATTTAATCATATCGCTATTACAGTCTCATTACCAGGGCTTTAAAGATGCTTCTCCCCACCTTGCCTCAGCTTCTGCTTTCCAAAACAAAACAGAAACTTGTTTTAGATACTCGTAAAGCTACTCCTTTTTTTTTTTTTTTTTTTTTTAAGGAGCTAGGAAATGGAGGTTTGCTTGTGTTAATATAACTTTTTTTTGGTTAGTTGTTACTGATGATGTGAACACTGCCATGCAGATTTCATAGGAATCGTATTTGAATCTTGCATTGAAGTTTGTATTTAATTGGACTCAGTTATCAGGGTCCCTTTGTTAGGCTGTGTTGTACTAGCATTGTTTTTTGTAGAACTGAATTTTGTGATTTTGTCTAGGTTTTTTTGTTTGTTTGTTTGTTTTATTTTGCCTAACATTTGTAGCTTTTCCTTTCAAAGAAAAAAAGCGTTCTTAAAACACACTTACATAGAGGTGGAGACAATTTCTCATGAGGATCTGAAGAATTTCCCCCCCCCCCCCAAAGGGCATTAAGAAACACTGGGCAGATGCCATCTTGTTGAAAGCAGAAAAAAGAAGGTGCCGACAAGAGTGCACTGTCAGCAAGTCTGCTGATGACACAAAACTGGGAGGAGTGGCTGACACACCTGAAGGCTGTGTTGCCATTCAGTGAGACTTAGGCAGGCTGGAGACTTGGGCAGGGAGAAATTTAATTAAATAGCAGTGAGGATGAGTGTAGAGTGTTGCATCTGGGGAGCAACAACCCCAGGCATCAGTATATGTTGGGAACTGACTGGTTGGAGAGAAGCTCTGGGAAAAAGGACCTAGGAGTCCTTCCAAAGGGAACAAAGGGAAGTCTATAAAATGGCCACTTGGTATACTATAAAATAATGTTGTTATTGTTTGGTTGGGTTTTTTTCTTTCTTTTTTGCACAGTGAAGGAAAACCAGACGGTACTATGTCATCCCCTTTGCTCACTCCCTTAAGTAGCATTCTAGAGATGTATGATTGAAGGGCTGTNATAAACCAAGAACAGTGACCTGATGTGCTTTAAATTCTGTTTTTTAATCTATTCAGTCTCATTTTGATTAAGGGACTGGAATTGTACATCTGCAAGGTACAATGTACAACTATCTCAGCCACTGGATGCTAGATTACAAGGATACATTTAATCATATCGCTATTACAGTCTCATTACCAGGGCTTTAAAGATGCTTCTCCCCACCTTGCCTCAGCTTCTGCTTTCCAAAACAAAACAGAAACTTGTTTTAGATACTCGTAAAGCTACTCCTTTTTTTTTTTTTTTTTTTTTTAAGGAGCTAGGAAATGGAGGTTTGCTTGTGTTAATATAACTTTTTTTTGGTTAGTTGTTACTGATGATGTGAACACTGCCATGCAGATTTCATAGGAATCGTATTTGAATCTTGCATTGAAGTTTGTATTTAATTGGACTCAGTTATCAGGGTCCCTTTGTTAGGCTGTGTTGTACTAGCATTGTTTTTTGTAGAACTGAATTTTGTGATTTTGTCTAGGTTTTTTTGTTTGTTTGTTTGTTTTATTTTGCCTAACATTTGTAGCTTTTCCTTTCAAAGAAAAAAAGCGTTCTTAAAACACACTTACATAGAGGTGGAGACAATTTCTCATGAGGATCTGAAGAATTTCCCCCCCCCCCCCAAAGGGCATTAAGAAACACTGGGCAGATGCCATCTTGTTGAAAGCAGAAAAAAGAAGGTGCCGACAAGAGTGCACTGTCAGCAAGTCTGCTGATGACACAAAACTGGGAGGAGAGGCTGACACACCTGAAGGCTGTGTTGCCATTCAGTGAGACTTAGGCAGGCTGGAGACTTGGGCAGGGAGAAATTTAATTAAATAGCAGTGAGGATGAGTGTAGAGTGTTGCATCTGGGGAGCAACAACCCCAGGCATCAGTATATGTTGGGAACTGACTGGTTGGAGAGAAGCTCTGGGAAAAAGGACCTAGGAGTCCTTCCAAAGGGAACAAAGGGAAGTCTATAAAATGGCCACTTGGTATACTATAAAATAATGTTGTTATTGTTTGGTTGGGTTTTTTTCTTTCTTTTTTGCACAGTGAAGGAAAACCAGACGGTACTATGTCATCCCCTTTGCTCACTCCCTTAAGTAGCATTCTAGAGATGTATGATTGAAGGGCTGTTCTATCATGTTAATCTGAGTGACAAAATTGTTATGTGGAAAGTACTGTAAGTTTATCTTTACTAGTTTGTAACTGGAAGATGATCTTGTGTAAAACTACTTGCCACAGGTGGTGGGGTAGAGGGAGTTAGTTAAGGAAACAATGTCATAGTAATAGTTGCTCCTGTGCTTCTCATCTTGAACTGAGCCAAAATGTTGATCACTTTAAAATACGTTCTGTGTAGAGCACTTGTTAAGTTTACATTTGGAGATCGTCCTGTAATGGCTGAGGTCCAGTGTGCATTAAACACTTTAATTTATTATATATCTTCAGAGATGAGTCAATTTATAGAGCACAGCATACAAGGTGTTGAAAGCGTGTGCTGGAGAAGGTAGTAGCCCTGGGGAATATTTCTCACAGGGGAAAGGTTACTATGGTGATAGCAGTAAGGCAGGAAATAATGTGATACTTTGTGATGGTTAGAGGAAAAAGTGAATGACTCTCACAGATTACTTTCTGATACCCTGAGCACTGAAGAATATGTTGGGTTTTTTTTAATTTTTTTTTCCAAACCTTTAATCTGATTAATTAGTTATGAGCATCTGTCTGCAAGAGTTATGTTTCACACAGTATACTTTTACCTTATGGTCCACTTTGATTATTCAACCATGCATTCCTCTAGATGAGAAGCAATGAAAGGCTCTAGTTTCCCTCTTTGCTGTATTTCAGGGATTAATGGGAAACAGTGTCGTGCTTTGTCAAGGGACAGTTTTTCATATTTACATTTGCAAAGCATGGACTGTACTCTTTGCTGTGGCTTCTTACCATATTAAACAAGAGTGTCCTTCAAAGTCTTTGTCAATACTAGCTATAAATCAAAGTGAAAAAAACAGTACATAGTGACTTTAATGTAACCGCATTTTTAATATGTAAGTAGGCTTAACTTCTTCCCTAAGTCCATCAAATTCAAGTAAGCAAATGAAACCTGCCAACCCTTTCCTTTAAGTTAATGGTAGTCCAAACTCTCCCCCACTGTGTTTGTCAGCATCTTTTAAATGCAAACATTGAGCGTAGTTTAGCCGTAGCCTTTCTTTTCTTTATATTTTTTTTTTCCTTTTTTTGTTTTCTTTTGGCTCTTCACAGCTTCAGGCCCAAAGACTCCTTTTAGGAGACGTTAGTTGAGGCCTGGAATTGAGTAGGCATTTGGGAAGGAGGATTGGAAGTTTGGAACAGCATTGTCCTTTATAGTTTTTCCACAGAGGGAAAAAAAAAAAATCTTCTTAGGAGAATAAAGACTTTAGCCTAATCTCTTGCCATCTGGAAAATGTAGAAGCCAGAGGTTGTTGGCACTAGGTCACATCCCTTATGTAAACTGTCAAATTATTTTCGTATTAATGGCATATCAAGTTAAACCCGTGAGGCTTGTCACTGGACAGAGTTAATTTATTGATTTCTTCCTTATAAAAAAATAATTGATTCTTTCCAATTAGTACTTCATAATGTTGCCAGATATTTGATAAACTATCATCTTGGTTTTGTACAGCATTTTCTAGTCTTTCCCAGTGCCTCAGTTCTCTATTAGGTGATGGTGTTTCTTAGAGTTCTTTATGTGAAATCCCTGTGAAGGAGAGAATTTTCTCAAGTGACATTTGCAGCTAATTAGCTTGAAATGAAGCTGCAGACAACTGTTAGGTTCAGTGAAGCAGCTTGACACATGCCACCGTATGTAACTGTAGGACTTCAAATTTCTGGATATGTGCCAGGATCCAGTGTTCTAGTTACCTGTGGGCAACTCCTCCACAAACTTAAGTACTATCAGTTAAATGAAGGACTTCTTGTCTCCACCTCTGAAGAATTTAATGTGGTGTTTGTTACTGCTTTTTGTTTGTTTGGTTGGTTTACAAGCAGGCAGGCTTGAAGTAATAGGGTTGCCATCACATCACACTCCCCTTCTTTGTGCTCACAACATGCACATAAAACTGACAGCTTGCCTCTGCAGATTACCACAGCAAAACAGAGTGTGGGGCTGGGACAGAAACAAAGAACGACTGTTTATAATCATTAATTTTTCAGTCTGGGAAGGTAATTGTCTCTGGAAATTGGCCCTTAAGCTCTTTGCTATATTGACAGCTTTATTCAAAGAAGGAACACTTGCCAAGAAGAGCTGTTACCAAAGTGGATATGTATTGATTTTGGGTTTTTTTTTCCTGAAAATTTTCACAGCTTCCTTCCAATCCCCATATAAAAGAGAAACCATGAATTCTGTTGCAGACCTTTTGATAGGCTAAAACATTGCACCAGTGAAACCTTCCAAGACTTGCTATTACAGAGAGCAGTCTTTAATGTTGCATCCTAAGAGTAATGGTCAACAGAAGGAAACCCTAATGTTTTGTTGCCAGACAATTCATTTTTTGATTAATTTACTAGAATGTAAATATGAAAAATTGTCCTTTGACAAAGCATGACACTGTTTCCCATTAATCCCTGTGTTTGGGAGAGAACAACTTGCATACTTTTGCTGGTACTTCTACCCTTTTCCCCTTTCTGTGTGATTAGTGTCTTATCTAAGGGAAAACAATAAAATAAGGCCAAACGAACTAGATTTTGTTCTGACTACTGATCTGGTGTAGTAATTAGGTCTCTGCTCACTGGCAGCATGTTGGAAGGACAGAGAAAACAGGAGCAGGAACAGGTTAGAGGTTCCAGAGGCAGCCAGCCAATCCTTACCGTGGGGCAGTTTGTTCTCCAACATAGTGAACAGAAGGGAATTCTTTTTTTTTTTTTTTGCCCTGGAGTAGCACATCTGAAGTAGCTTAGTTAAGAGAGAGGAGGCTTTCAGGACTGGCAGTTGCAGTCCTTGCAATAAGTTGCTCTGCTTTCAGCAGTGTCATTGCCACTGGGGTGTCCAGAGCTGAGTGGAACATACTGGCAGATTTTCTTAAATAAGCGTTTCCAATTGATGATGATGGGAATGTGCTGGCAGACAAGTTCACTGCCTGTGTTACACTGGTTTTTCTGTCAAAAAACTGAGATATAACAGGAGCATAGATAGAGGAGAGCCCTCAGAAAACTCTTGGCACACAATGTCTTTTTCAAACTGCGGTCACAAAACAATGTGAAAAAGTGGGGGTTAAATTAAGTGTGAAGGTGGGGTGAAGAATCGGAGTCTGATGAAAGTGGTACAAAGAGAAAGAGACACAAAACTCCTATATTCAGTTGCTATCCAGAGCTCTTAGTTTGTATTAAAGTGACTCCAGATTGTGTCCCCTAGTGCTGACTAGCAGGATGTAAGACTATTTATGACTGCCTCATAAATATTTGCTAACAAAATTGCAGCATTTCCTTGATTTCCTTGATGTGTTTCTATCAGTGGTATGGCTTTGCTGCTAGGGTGCAGAGCCACGAGGCTACCAGTCACTTGCTGGTGCCAACGTGGGTTGCATTTGCTTTGAAGGGAACTGAGACTGGAAAATGTATTAAGGCTAAAGTTTCATTACTTTACCAAGCTGTTTTCTTTTCTTTCATTTCTTGGTAAGATCTTGCAGTGGCACAGTTTGTCAGGAGACAGTGGATCAGGTTAAAGTTCTTTCTATCAACAGAGATGCCTGTTCAACTAAAGACAGATGTGGGAAGACTACTGGATCAGCAGAGAGAGAGGTTCACACAGTCAGTTTAAATTTCTCTCCTTTTACTAAATTAGTCAGAACTGAAGCAATTCTGGATTTTTCCACCCCTTGTATTTCCCACTGCGTATCTCCTCCTTTCCTTCCTCCTGCCTCCAAACCCAGTGATACTGTTTTGCTCTCGAGAGAAGCCAGGGACATTGTGCATTCTTTACAGTATTTAGTTCCCTTTGTCTGTTCAGAATGCATTTCAGTAAACAGGTTCTCTGTCCCGGTGCTCTCACAGAGATCTTGCTGGGCTATAGGGAAATTGCTATGTATTAAAAAGAAACATTATCTTTAGGGAACAACAGTTACTTTTCAGTCAGTAATATTTCCAAGTTCTCTTACGTAATCACTAAAACCTGTTGAGCCTTCAATTTCTCTGGAGTAGGGGAAGCTTGTTCCTCAGCTGTGTATTCCTCTTCATAGAAGGCTGTATGCGTGCTTCCTTGTCAGTCTGAGAAATATTCACTGCCCTTGTATTTGAAAATGCTAGAAATTCCATCAGGAGAATACAACCAAACTTTTTCTTGTAGCCTGGAGATAATGTAGATTATTAGTCGTGCTATGATTTTATTCAGAAAGTGCTGACATAGATTTGTTTGCTGTTGCATTTTAATTGGCAGACGTAGATGTCTCCCATTGCAGTTCGTAAGGCAAGTGGCATAATTTGTGCCTACAAAATGCGAATAATGCTTGAAAATAACATTTAAACAGTCAAAACAGAGATTACTTTTACTGGTCTTACGTATGTTTGGCTGTACCCAGGTAGCAGGCCATCTGCCCTGTGAAGTTTATCGGTTGTGTACTTTGTATTTCTATCCTCAATGGCTTACTTTATTGCAGAGTGCCTTGGCTTGATGATCAACCCAATGGGTTCCCATGCACTATCCCCAATGTCAGATTACGTGCATCCCTGTTACTGGAGCTCTTCCCATTCTAGCTGAGGCAAACCAGAAGAACAGAAGCCACACAGCAGGTTGCACAGCTTTTGATGAAGCTTTTTGCACAGACTACTTTCTCTTTAACTGAGAATGATCCCCAATAACAGCTGCTACCAGTTCTACTGTTAGTCATTCAGTTTCACTTACAGACAATTCGAATCCAAGAAGGTAATGTTAACAAAATGTGCATACTCTTGGAGCAGTTGAAATTGCATGCCGCAGACAATTGGTTACTCTTGCCGTGGGTTTTTGTTTTTTTCTGGTGTGTTGTTGTTGCAGATATTCCTTTGATTAAATTTTTTATTGTTTCACTTCGAAATAGGTTCATGCCTGGTTTTCCTTAATGTGTTCACAATTAATGAAAATGTGTATACTCTATATAGAGCCACCTGTTGTAATTCCCTAATACATGAGGTTTTATTGTTTGCAAATTAATGTCATGAATCCATTTGGACACAAACCAGGAACCTGTAATTGCTCACACTAAGTAAAAGCTTTCCCTTTGTTTTAATTAGTTGATGCAGGGGATTAAGATGATTATGTGGAAGGCAGTGCACTTTCTCTCCTAATAAATCAGGCAGCGTGGGTGCCAAATCAGTCCTCAATCCCATTTGGGCAGAGTGCTTTGATAAAGGCTCCAATCAGACCTCTAAGGCTTTCTGTGGCAGCAGCAGTATAGATCATTTGGGTTTGCTGATAGTGTTGATGTGCAATGTGGAATATTAATCATGAATAATTATACACATTGGCTATCAAACAAGTTCAAGGCCAGTGCAGGGCATGCTTCTGTACGTAATTACTGGCTTTAAGGTACAGGGTTAATTGATAGGAATTAAGAAAACCTTCCATTTAGTGACATTGCATTTCTAAATACTAGCTCTCTACGCTGGCTACTTTGCAATTTGGTCCAGTTAGCTTTAAATGCAGCTAGTATGTGATTAAGTGGACATCCATTACACTTTGCCTATCTTACACTTTTCTGTTCTGTACCTTTTAATTTTGCTTTTAAATCCTAGTAGAAGCAGAAAATAATGAAATATTTCTCATAATGACAGGCCACATGCTTTGAGACTACAGTTTAGAATGTGAGTGCACTCTCAGCAAGTTCACTGATGATATGAAACTGGGGAGGGGTGACTGACACACTGTAAGGCTGTGCAGCTATCCAGCAAGATGTGGACAGGCTGGAGAGCTGGGTGAAGGCAAACCACAAGAAATTCAATAAAGACAAGTGCAGAGTCTTGCCTGTGAGGAGGAATAACACCAGGCACCACTACAGACAGGGGTCCTCTTGCTGGAAAGTAGCTCGATGGAGAAAGACCTTGGAGTCTCAGTGGACAGCAAGTTGTCCATAGGAGAGCAGTGTGCCCTTGTGCCCAAGAGGGCCAGTGGCATCCTGAGGTGAATGAAGAGAAATGTGTCCGGCAGATATAGGGAGGTTCTCCTCACCCTCT
>WBNM01009434.1:162465-202459 GCA_013399055.1 Ramphastos sulfuratus | reverse complement strand
TGAAGAGCCTGTATCCCTCCATCTTTCATTAGACCAGGTTGATCAAAGCCCTGTTCAACCTGGCCTTGAATACTTTCAGGGATGGGGCGTCTACAACCTCCCTGGGCAACCTATTTCAATCACAAGATGTTTCTTCCTTATGTCCTGTCTAAATCTGACCTCTTTTAGTTTAAAACTTGTCCTGCTACAAAGTCTGTCTTTCCTATAACCCCCATTTATACAAAGAAAGACCACAACAAGGTTTCTCCAGAGCTTTCTCTTGTCCAGGCTGAACAACTCCCAACTCTCTCAGAGGTGTTCCAGTCCTTGGGCCATTTCTGTAGCCTCTGGACCTGCTCTGACAGGTCTGCAGCTGGTGCTGAGGAATCCAGAACTGGAGGCAGAGTTCCAGGTGGGCTCTCGTGAGAGCTGATCAGAGAGCTAGCATCCCCTCCCTCAACCTGTTGGCCACCTTGTTTGTAGTAGACACTTGGCTGTCTGAACTGCAAGTTCACATTGCAACCAGGTTTGAAATCCAGAGAGGAAGAGGTGCCTTTATTTTTTTTTTTCATTTTCATTAGCTTGGACTTGGGACCAAAACTGTGTTTAACCTCTAGCTATGGTCTATGAAAGGAGGAATGGGAACAAGGACATGCCCAGCCTGTGTCTGGGACAGTGGGATGGCCCCGCAAGGAGCCCGTCCCCTGACTGAACTGGGAGAGCACAGAAGGACGCTGGGTGCTGTGCAAAATGAATTGCAGAGCCTCTCTGCACTACACGGCGCCCGTGGTCTAAGATAAGCGGGGATGACACACCGAGCGTGGAGCGTGTGAGGAAGCGAGGAGGATGTGGCACACAGCACACTCCCTCCGGTCCTAGCTGGTGGCTCAGTTTCAGCTCTAAATTTAGCATATTCTGATTTTAGGGCACTTCAGCTCCATGCGGTTTTGTTGTTTCTTTAAAAATCCCTGGGATTGAAGTATCCAACCCCTTTCCTGGGAGGAGAGGATGGATGCCTCCAAATGGAAGCAAGACATGGAGGAGTCTTGTTGCCTGAGCAGGCAGGAGGTGCTGGCCTGCAGGGATGAGGCCGGCAAGTCCCCTGGGGTCCCCTTGCACTCTGGTGGGTGCCAGCTGACTTGCCTGAGTGGCCCAAATACTGGTGGCATGGGTGAGGAAGGCTTGTGGTAGTGAGCATGATGATGCTCTGGCTGTTTGGCTGAGGGAGTTCTGCTGAGCTGGTGAGCTCCCCTGTGAGTTAGCAACCCCCACCAATGGCCACAAGTCCCCCCATGTGTTTGCACCCATCTCTTCCTCCTCCAGGTGCATTGGTGCAATAAATGTGGGGAGGGGAGACCCAGTGCAGGATGGGAGATGAAGGAGTGTCCTTTATCATCTTCCTCACACCTCACCCAGGACAGGAGGCCGGCACCCACCCTGCATCACTGGTGTTTGGCAAAGTCATACTTGAGGCTGCTGATCCCATTTGGTAGCAGGGCATGCATGGCTGTAACCCAGCAGTGGGCTGATGCTGGTCTCCAGCTCCTATGGAGGAGCCCCTTGAGAGTTCGATGTTGCTCCAGGGCAGCAGTGGGATGCAGATGGAGCTGGCAAATCCCATTGCCATAAGAGCAGGCAGCAGCACCCAGCACATTGTGCCAAACTGATGTTCAGACAGCCTCTGGTAAACAGCCCCACAACTCCTCCTTGAGTCTGGGTCCCCTCCTGGTGCAGTCTCAGGGTGTGCACTCATCGCCCCCTCTAAGAAATTGTTCTCTGAACTGGGACTGTGTGAAGAGAAGTCGATGCTTAGGTTGAATCCTGCACCATTGTTTTCCCAGTGCCTGGCAGGCTCCAGCTCTTCAGCAGTGTCCCGTGGCAGATCCCTGCAGGTTGCATTCCTGGCCGGTGGCAGGGAGGGCAGCTAGGGGGTTGCTTGGTTCCTGTAAGGTAAAAGAGGGGAAGTATCTGACCGGTCAGTTGCTCCCCATGGCTTTTCCAATCCTGGCTGGCTTTTATGGGCATTTTTTAACACATTGAAGGCAAGAAGTCCTCTGGCAGGCTCGGGTGACAGGCTCAGCCAATGACTGTACATATGGCACACTGGCAGCTGGGGCACAAGGCAAACTTCTTTGCAGTGGAGCCAGGAGCTGCTGGGCAGCATGGAGAGCTCAGCCACTGGTCCTATGCCAGCAGGAAGCTTCTCCCCTACTGCCATTGGCCCTGAAACAGCAACTCAGCAGACTGAGGTGGCTTAGCCATCACTCCAAGAGCCGTGCCAGGAAGTCTCAGGGACAAGTCCAGGGGGGTTGTGGGGCCAGAGGGCTTGTAACCAGAAGTGGGACAAGGACAGCAGCTGCCTCCCCACAACCTTCCCAGAGATCCTAGAAGTGTTTTGGGGCAGACAGTGGAACCTAAGCACCAGCATACACAGATATGACCAGGATCCTGAGACCATCTGCAAGGCTCCTTTGCTGATCTCCTAACAAACAGCATTCTTCCAACAGTGGGAGATGAAACAGATTTGGTTGGTGGCCTTTGAATTCCTGATCATACAAGTCTGATAGAGTGACAAAGGTGGTCCTCATGGTGCCCCACCTTGCCTTCTGCTTTCTGGCAGATGCTGAGGGGCACAATGCAGTGCGAGTGGTGCACTCTGCCACCTCCTTCCATTTTGGCATGATTCTGGTGGTATTGTAATGACTGCAGGTTATGTCTGAGCCACCTGATTTTATGCCCTATAGCCCTGGGACTGTTCTGCCTGCCCAGGGAAGCAGATGCATCTCCTGGCCGGGCTGTGCCCAAGCCAATCCATGGGCAGATGATGGAGTCTGTTTCTTAACTGATGAGTGAAGACAGGAAAAGTTGTGATGCTAGGGAGGTGTCACCTCCCACTGTTGAAGAAAGTCTCCTGAAATCTAGTTCAATGCATAATCCTTGTCATCGTTCCTGATGCATTAGGCCAGGGGATGCTCCATTCCTAGAGGCATGAGACCATCCTGGAGAAACTACAGGGAGTTGGCAGTGGTGGGTGATTTGGAAACAACCAGGTGTAAAGATTGTGTGGAATGTTATTTCACCTGGGAAGGAGTGCGAGTTCCCTACATGAACCCTTGTTCCCAAGGGGATGGTGAGCATCACCTCACCACTACCTTCAGAGGGGCCAGGAAGGAGTTGTCTTCAGTGGAAGCAGTGGGTCTGACATAGCAGGAGTGTGCCAGAGCTGCTGTGCCAGTCAGGACTGAACTGGTTGGCTCTGGAGGTATTGTTCTTTGCTGGGTATGTGTAGTTTGACTGTATGGATTATGGGCAAGAAATCCTGCATTTAGGTGCCCAGTGGAGAGTCCTGCATAGAAATAAGCTTTGTGTACTGCACTGCCATCTCTGTCTTTGCTGGCTATTGGAAGGATGAGCTTCTGGTGGAGGCTAAGAAGGCTCAGCACAACCTTGCTAAGGGACAAGTCGCCTTCCTTGCCCTACTTACAGGGTCCTGCTGTCCTAGCCAGAAGCCTGGCCCTGATACTGTGAGCATCCCACTGTTCACCTCTTGCTGAGCTACTCTGCCTGTGTGAGACTGCATTTGATTTGTCTGGAGGGCTCTGCCTTGAAAACTCCACATCCACTGTGCTGCTCCATCTGTTGCCTGAGCTGCACAGTTAGCAAGGGGCTTCCTTCTCAGCTCCAGAGTGTCTTACCTGCCTGTTGAGTGTCTCTTGTTCTGCTATGTTGTTAAGCCTTCACTAATTCACTCCATGCTTAAGCCTTTGCTTATGGACTCTGCTCTTCAGTCTCTTCAGGTCATTTCTTTCCTTGCAACAGCCTTGCAGCCGTCCTCTCCACTGGGATAATCCTAAGCCCGCTCTGTCCTTTGCTGACTCCTGCTTCTTGGTTCCATTTTGCTGCACCTTTGGCTGTGCTTCCTTGGCCTCCACCTGCCTCCTCATCTCCTTTGGGATGGTCACAAGGGTGATGTCCCTTGTATCCCCTTTGGATGACCCCCTTTATCCATTTTTTTCAGATGATCCTCATATCTATTTCTGTTGTCCTGGCTCCCACCTCATCATCTCTGCTCTTTCCTTAAGTCTTTGTGCAGCTTCATCACTTTTGAGGCAACCCTGAGGGGACAGCATTCCCAGCTGCCAGCTCCCTGCTCCTTCCTGGAGATGTTGTCCTCTTCTGAGCCCGGCTGCCAGTGCTGAGCTCGCAGCAGCCCTGCCAGGAGCTGGGTTGCTCTGGGAAGAAACATAGCAGCAGAGGCCAGCTCAGTAGCCTGGCTTACAACTTGCTTTATACAGGCATAAATTAGGGCTACCAGGCTCTAGTTTCACTCCATTTTCTTTTGGGGAAAATCCTGGATAAACTGGGAAGAGGTCAGGTATTAAGCATCCTTGTAGCTGTCACAGCAAGGCAGGTGTTAGTGTTGATAGTGAGTGTGGCTACAGGGCACCTGAGTTCTTCTGGTCTGGGGCGAGAAAGCTGCTTCCTGCCCTGGCAGGGTGTAGTGTCCTCATCTCTCTCATCCTCACATCTTATTGAGTGAAGTAGCATTAACGTTTGGCTCAAGAGCCAGTTGGGGACCTTGCTCTTCATACAGGTGTGCATTTTGGTTCCTTAAAAAAACCAGGATTCCAGCATTTCGTGTGCATGGAGGGAGTGTTGTTTGTGCTTGGGCGAGTCACTACTATGGCTGTGTAATTGGAAAGGGAGTTGTAGGAGCCTAGATAAATTGTAGAGGGAGGGTATGTCACAGATCCACTCTTGAGGAATCCTAAGGTGGGCTTCAAGAAGTCACCTTGGGATCTCTTGGAGAATGGACTGGAACCCTGAGGGTTTTAGACTGGTTAGAGACCTTGTATCAGTTTAGTGAAGGTCTCTTTGCTCTAAGATCGTCTGAGTTGTCCCCTTCTGCATGAAGCGGTGGAGAGACAACAGGATACATTCCAAAATCCTGCAGATTTTGGAGATGCCCATCTCTGGTATGTGTTGCAGTAACCTAAAATAACAAACTGAACTGAAGAGTGTCTGATGGGCTTGTGGTTGGTAGAGCAAGGGGCAGAGTGGTGAGGAGGGCTCTTGTCTGCGTTGTTGCTGAAAAAGCAGGAGTGATATGAGCCACCCCTGCCTTGCTGCTAAAAACAGCCCAGCTTGTTTTAATTTAATCCAGTTTAGATCTGTGTGTGTTAGTGTTTCACCTGCCTGTGAGTGGGAACTCTGGGCTCCAAGCGCCTTGGAAGCCCGCCTGTGTCCCTGCAGCACAGGGCTCATGAATGTGGTTCCTCCTCTCTAGGAGGAGGGGCTCTGCCAAAGTTGAGGCTTGAAGGCATTGACGTGGGATGGGTAAGGCTGGGGTTCATGTTTCTGCCACTGTGGTACCACTGGGCGAACTGGGGCTCTACAGCACCTGCTCCTGCAGGCTTTCCCTGGAAAGTAAAAACAATTCACATGGGGCTTTCTCCCTGTCTTGCTTCATAGCATTCTGCCAGCATGGAGGTGGCTCTCCAGGTGGCCTTGCTGCGAGCACTGGGAAGAAGGGTGACGCTGGCTCTTTTGGTTCTGGATTCTGCCTGGTGATGGCATTTGATTGGGAAATAAATATTTCTGATCAGCTTGGTGCTTCCCCAGGGGTGAAGGTGTTCAGGAGCAAACAGCGTTTTTGTAAGGTCATGACTGATGTGTCTGTAGAGCTCATCCTTGGAGAGGGGAGCCCCAAAAGGATAAGATCCTGCTGGAGGATGTCTGGGCAAACCATGCCTGGGATGATGTGGCAGGGTGAAGGTATTTGAGACAGGGAGGAAGAGGAGGATCATTGGGTCAGGGAGGAACAGGAGAATAATCAGGGCAAGGAGGAGAAAGAGGATTATTGGGGCAGGGATGAGAAAGAGGATGAAAGTCAGGGCAGTGAGGAGGAGGATGATAATCAGGGTGGTTGTGGGGTTAAGTAAAAGCTGTCAGTGATTTGGAAAGGAGAAAGAAAGAAAAGAGAAAACCCTCTGAAGAGACACTCTCTCTCTATCACCCAGCTTGTAATCAGCCGCCCCCTCTGCCAGCGAGCAGCTGGCGGGCAGGCGGACAGGGAGGGGGTGGCAAGAAGGGTCCAGCTGCTCCTCGACCTGGCCCTCCGAGAGTTCCTGCATGGGCTGGGGCATGGCCCAGGGTGGGTACATGCTCCCATCACGATCCTTGGCAGGCTGAGTGTTTTGAGACCTCTGCAAATGTGCTGCCAGGGGGGAGGTGGGGTGAAGAAGAGGAGGAGGGGGAGTTGTCTGAAATGCCAGAGTTTCATCTCCCACTCCCCCTGCCCTTGCCTTTCTGAAAGGAGCTGCTTGAGCTGTCGGCTCTGGATTATATTAATTAGTAGTGAAGTGCTACGCCTGCTTGTGGGGCCGTGCTGCCAGGAGGAGCTGGAGACTTGGCAGGTCCACACAAAGCAACTGCTAGGCTCCCCAAAACCCCTTGCTCCAGCCCCAAATGAGCACACCAAGCAAGGCTGAGCTGGGGAAGCAAGTCTCATCCTTGTGCCTGGCCAGCTGCTCACCACAGAGCTAAGCCCTCTTGGCCCTGGCAGGTGGGGGGCTGTTGTGGCAAGGAAAGCAGCACCGCGGTTTTAGGATGGGAGCCACTGCTTCTCGCTGGGCCCCCATGTCTCTGAGCAATGTGAGTCAGTCTGCCAATGCCTCCAGCCTGCTGGGTCCACATGGTAGGCGGCTACTGGGGTCAGGGGTAAGGGTACAACCCTGACCCATATCACCTGCTGTCTTTCAGGAGAGAAAGCTGTGTGCCCACCCTCGGATCGAGATCTATAAGGAGGACCGCATCTACTTTGTGTGTCCCCTTGCCCGCCAAGGGGACTTCTACGTGCCTGAAATGAAAGAACTGGAGAGGAAAAGCAGGGCTATGGAGGCTGAGGATGCCCAGACAGACATCACAGGTATCTGCAGCTTGCACAAGAGCTCTGTCTTTCATCAGCATCAGTCCTCCCAAAGGTGGGAGTCCTGGTGTTCCCAGTGCTGCTACTTGAGCAAGCAGAGAAAGGTCAGCCTGCATCTGCCTGGTGCCCAGCCACTGAATTTCAGCATAACTCTTTCCCTCATCCTGGACTGAGATAGGATCTCATCCCTGAGGTGTCACACTGTGCCTCAGGGAGCACTTGGCCACCCCTGCGGTATCAGCCTGAGGGCCAAGCTGCCACTGTTGTCAGAGCAGAGCTGGATCTCACAGCTTTTGGTTGCAGCTGGGCTTGTTTTTCTCCTTGTCACATACATCTTCTTTGATCTCATCTTCATCTGTTACATGTTGGGATTGTGATGAGCTTAAATACCAGGTTGCTGTAGCTGGTGGTGGAGTTGCCCGATAGCATCTGCTCAGCAAGATCTGTTGGAGCCTGAATGTATTCATACAGGAAGGGACCACAATGGCTGTAGGCGCAGAACAGCAGTGCTATAGTAACCCGAAGTGCTGGCTGCCGTGGCGGCCCACGTGCTCACATGGCTGCGAGGCAGGAGCTGGCCAGGCGCGTTCCCGGCGCTGGGCCGTGCGACCACGCCGGCCACTGCCGCAGCCACCTCCTCCTGCCCCGACGATTGCCCACGCTTGTGTAATGGGCATGAAAAAAGCTTGACAGCTCCCTCACCTCCCAGGGAGTCTGACCATTTGTTCTAGCACATCCTCAGGTTTGGGTTGTGTTAATTCTTAATGGTGTGTGGCATAACAGCGAGCCCGGGAATTGCTTTCTGGGAACTCTGTCCATTTAGTGCAGCAGTGGAGCCTAAATGCAGCAGCTCCCCAGCACTTTCAGGTCCTGTGCTCCTGCAGTGCTCATGTGGTGCTTTGCCTGCTTCTCTGCCCAGTGTTGGGGCAGCTGCTTGAGCGCTGGCCCAAGTTGGCCAAAGGCACTTCTTAACCCATGACACCATCCCATAGCTGCCATGGTGGTTTCGAAGAGGGACAGGCAGGACTCATGTTAGCAAAAGCTGCTTCAGCTCAGTGATTTAGCAGCTGCAGTGCTCGTTTTGGTCTTGCTTGTGGGGCATGATCCCGCAGCCAGGGAATCCTCGGTGCAGCCACTGCCCTGTAGTTTGTCTGTCTCAGTGCTTTCCTGGGACACCACTGTCAGCACCCCCACGGTGGGAGAGTCCCATGCCCTATTGAAAGAAGGGCTGGAAAGGTCCACCCAGTTTTAGACAGCAAATGATGTTGGACTTCCTCATGTGGGAGATTCCGGGCCAGAATCTCTGGCAGCGGCACCTCCATTATCCCTCCCCTTCCAGACATGTAGATGAATGTCAGTGCAGTGTGATGTGTCATCTGCTGAGTCTGCACAAAACCAGCTTAAAATAATAATAGCTGTGAGAGGTTGGCCTTGCTTCTGAGACTAAGGAGTTGAACTTGAATGTTGCACTGTGATTACCATTGCTACTGGGCACAGTGACAGAACCAGGTCTGGCAGGGCATCACATCCTTGCTCCAGGTTTTGGAGAGGGCTGAGGATGTGGCAAATTTTCAGATTGTTTCTGCTGCTCTTGCTTGAGGGTCTTGGAGGACCGCTTGCCTCCCCATGATGTTGCAGTGCCTCAGGCCAGCACAATTGCTGTCAGATGGGAGGAGGTGCTGGGGTTGTGCAGAGGGAAACAGTGCCCAGTGAGCGGCCTTGTCCCACCACTGCTGGCCTGCTGCTGCTCCGTGTGTTGCCAGTGGTGCTGCCCCAGTCATAGCCATTGTGTGTCTGTCAGGCTACCCCTTGTTCAGCATCAGGGTCAAAGTTGGGAGGTGAGGTCAGAGTTGGACTCTGCATCTCACTGACAAAGTCCTGCATGGGTTTTCTGAGCCCTAGCATGAGAGATCACATTGGAGGGGACACTCACCACTCACCAGCTCAGTCCTCTGCCCAGCTGCTTGCTGGAGATGCCTTGAAGCAGACATATTGAAGGAGATGCCTTGAAGGAGGTGCCTTGAAGATGACACCTTGAAGACAACACTGGTCCTCTTTTTCCAAGTATTTTCTGTGCAACCACCTTTGAGTTAGCAGAAGAGAAAACCCCAATCTCTTTTCCCATCCTTTTTACTCTCTTTTTCCCTGGGGAGCTGCTTGGGGAGCTGCTCAGGGAGCAAGCTTAGCTTAGCAACAGCCCCGCAACAGTCATGATGGCCAGAAGATCTTCATGGTGCAGCAGATCTTGGGGTGTCTGTGGCAGCTTTCAAGCTTTCCTGTGCTGACTAGAGGGTGAGCACAGCCATGTCAAGGTGTTCAAGGTGTTCAAGGCTAGGTTGATTGAGGCCTTGAGCGACCGTCTAGTGGGAGGTGTCCCTGCCTATGGCAGGGCATTGGAACTAGGTAGTCTTTGAGGTCACTTCCACCCTAAACCGTTCTATGACTCTACATCCCCATCTGCTTTTTAGAGCAATCCCCCCTCAATGCCATTTGCATGGATTTGGGTTATTTCTTGATTCATCTCAGCTCTGCCAATGTTTCCAGTAGTTCTGCCAGTCCTGCCTGACTGGCAGTGAGAGATGTGCCTTGGGAGGGTGGGAGAGGGTGGTGGTCCCTTCTGATGGCACTTAGCTCCCCTGCCCATGGCTGAGCTGCATAAATCCAGATGTGGGGCTCTGACAGTGCTGTCTCACAGGGTGATCAAGGGGACTGGGTAGGTGCTGAGCCCCTTCTCAATCTGAGGCAGCTTAGGGTGGTCTACATGCAGCAGCTTTGGGCTCTTGTTCCTGTTGTGGCAGCAAAGGAAGCCACTCTCTCAAAATTCTGAAATAACAGCACTGAGTGAGTGATTTCCGAGCAAACATCTGTTTTAGTAATGCTCTGCATGGCTGCAGCACCTTTAGATCATGGCTCATGAAACTCCTCAGCAGCAGCAGAATTACACTTCCTCGAATTAAGGACTTCAGGACTCCCCAGTGGAAGGTGCTGCCCTTTCTCCTTACCTGGTGCCAAGTGATACCAAGCAATTTAGATGTGTAAGAAAAGCTTGGATTTGATTTCTTGAGCCTCCTGACCGTGGAGTGCATCTCTCCCATTAGGCTGCCATTTGCTGTCCTTGTTGCTGAGCTCACTCTGCAAGATGCTGGGTGCTTATGGCTCCAAGAGAAGCCAGTGGCCACAGAGGCTGTAGGATGTCGTCCAGGGTCTCTGTTTTCTGCTGCTGCTCTGTGTGGAGCAGGGTACTGGCAGCTCTGCTAAGGACAAACGTGCTTGGAACACAAGGAAGGGCCGGGGGCTGTATCTGCCTTTGCACCAATTCCGTCCCTTCTTTGCCATCGTCAGGGTCATCAGAAAGACAGGAAGCATTTTTGGAAGGTTGCTGAGGCTGACAGGTCTCCAGGGGGCCAGTGTCAATCGTGATTAGTTGTTTTGTACTTAATTATTTTCTGGGGCTTTGGCACGGTGCTCAGCGGGCCCTGGCTCCCGGCTGGCTCAGCAGCACGCTCTCCAGCGTAACCCTGCCGCGGCGCACGGGAGGTGAAAGCCGACAGAGGCAGCTTCTCCACATGGGCTCGCCGGCGTGGACACAGATGGTTTCCAAGCACGTGGCTCTGCCCAGAGTCTCAGGTGCTCATTTGCCTGTGGTGAGTCTATCCAGCAGCATCCGGGTGCAAGCAATGGCATCCCCCGCTGAGCCCCAGTGCCACAGGGGGCACCTTTGCTGATGTGCTCTGCCTCATTGCTGCTTGTGTCTGTCCTCTGAGGAGCTCTGCCTGTTCTGCTTGCCTGTAACATCCCAAGAGGGATCCCAGGGTACAGCTCCTGCCGTGCCTTCCTGCTGGTCTGCCTGCCCCAGCCCCTCTCCTGCAGGCTTTGCCTCTCCTGGCAGCACACTGATCTATTATTTAGTGGCAATGAATATTTGATCACATAGGGGGAAAGAGAGGTGCTCCCAGGTGCACCAGGAGGGAAATGATGCTTGGGCATCAGTGTCACACTGGGGCAATGCAGGAAGTGATCTGGTCCTCCTTCCAAGGCAAATCTGGGGTTGCTGGTAGCCAAGGCAGCACAGGGCTGAGCTCCTTAGGGAAGCTGGCTCCTCAACAGCAGCGTGGAATGAGTGGTTTCTGTTGCACCCATCCCCAAATGATCTCTTTGTATCAGCTGCTTAGCTTCCCTGCTTCCTAGGTGGCCCTGGCCTTTGGGGAACTCCTCAACACCTCAGTGAGGCTGTGCCTCTTTTTCCAGAAGTAAAACTTACTGGGTTACCCATCCCTGCTGAGTGAAGATGCAGTGGGATGGCTACAGCATCCTTGGGTAGCAATACTGGAGGTGGGTTCCCACAGGATGACCATCACCTTCCTGCACACACCAGAAGGAAAAGCCACTCTGGATCCAAGTGCTGGGCTGGCTCCAGTGCAGGGTTTGGCTTTTGGAAGTGGGATGCAGGGGATGGGCAGTGGCTCACTATGGGACTGAGCAAGATGCCCAGGACAAGATGGAGAAAGATCAATGCTTTCAAGGTGAGCTGAACCACTACTTGCCTACAAGGCTTTGGTTTCCCTCTAAGAGCTCTGCCACACTCCCTGTCTGGCCTCTCTGCTCTGTGCTGGGACAACTGGGAGTTCCTGCCATGTCCCCATGCTGGAGCTGACCCCACACCATCCAGCCAGTCTGGGTGACAGTGCCAGAACCAGCCTTGTCCTGCATGGAGGAGAATGAGGCTGCTGAAAGGGGCAAGTTTGCCAGCTGAGGCTGCTCAAACATGATCAGAAGTGACAGAGCGGTGAAAAAAGTGCCTGGCTGAAAGGAACAGGACTGGAGTTATTGTCACACTTGGAGCAAAGGAGAGGGAAGTGGCTGCAGGGGTGAGGACAGGATGCTTTACCGCACTGCTGGCTCGAAGCAGCATGTGGGTCAGCTTCAGCTTCATCTTCCCTTTCCCAAGCTGCTGCTCCTTTGCTGTGTAGCATGGGGTTATGCGACAGCTCTCCAGCTGAAGCAGACCGCAGGGTAACAGGGGAGGGGTGCTACACGGGCAGGGTCTGGCTTGGGGGTCAGGGTCACTCTTGTTCCGGGTTTCAGAGGAGCGTGAGATGGTCACAAATGACATGAACTGTCATGAAACCACGATGGGAATGTGTCCATATCACCTCAGGCCACCAGTTTGGCCTAATTTGATTTTTGGGGTTTTTTTTGAGAGATCTCTGCTAGAGACCTTGCAAACCCATAGTTGCCTTCAAGACTTGGGGACCGTGCACTCCCCTCTGTCCCCCCACAGGTTTCAATTTTCTCAAAGTCTCCCTTCTGACCCTGCCAAGGTCCTGCAGGTGGGACATCAGCTCCTGCCTTTCTGCTGCCCACTCAGTGGCTGCCATCCCCTTTGGCGAGTGCCTCACCGGCAGAGTGCAGAACATCCTTTTTAACTTAGAGCAAATGTAGTTTCCGTGTCGAGGTGCTCGCTGATGCTGCAGCAAAGGCAGCACATGTCAGTGGCCAATGGTTCTTTTCTCCTTTTCGTGAGCAGGGGATCGCTAGACATTGCTTGGGTAGACAACCAGGACCTGGCTTGTGCCAGCTGCCAAAAGGGCTGCATGGAATGGCTAAGACAAGGGGTTGGAGGCTCAGAGTCCTCTCTGGACGCCCAATAGGCAGAATGAAGCCAATATTGCATCCAGAGGAGATGAAGCAGTGGGTACACTGTCTCTGTGGGTCTTTCCTGCCTGCTCCTTGTCCTGCTATCACTGCTCAGTCCTCTCCAAAAAGCTGTCACTCAAGAAGGCAGGACTGTAGGATGATGTGTCTCAGAAGGCAGAGAAATGCCATTTGCAAGCAGTTATGCTGGCAACTGTCCAAGCCAGGAAGAAAAACAGCAAGAAAGAGGAATGGAAGGATGTTTGGAAGAAAAGTTCCCTCCTGGTGGGTCTCCTCCAGGAGATAAGTGGCTGCTATGCAGCTGAAGGAAGGCAGGCATCCCAGTCCTGGGCACAACAGCTGCAGGAGCCTGGGAAGGCTGGAGGTGCCCAGGGTGCAACCTTGGAGCAACCCAGTGTTGGTGGCTGGGAAAGGAGCTGTACTGGCAGGAGGCAGCCTGGAGGAGCAAGCTCTCCTCCCCTGCCCAGGAGTCTCTCTATGGTGTCACTGTCCTCTTTGTCACTTCCCTGCCCCACTGCTGACTGGTTGTATCCCTCCACCAGTGCCACTGTCCAGCAGGGCTGCTCTGGTTTCTCTCCTGGTGGAAGCAGCATTCCCACCAGGAGTGTCCAGCCCAGCATGGATGGAGTTGGAGGTGCTGGGAAGTGACTGAGCCTGGCACATTTCCCACCAGTGCAAAGCAAGCAGGAAGGGAAGGGAAGGGAGTGTGGAGGATTGTGATGGAGGAGCCCACCTAGTGTTGGCTGCTGCTGTCATAATCAGCATGGATCTATGATGTCATAATTAACCACGTGGATGTGTGGTGTCATAATTAACAATGATTAATGTTTTACAGGAGGGTTTTGTCTCCTAGCTGGTTGCTCTGGCAACAACACCGAGCTGCTGGTCTCAATCTGACACACTTGTCTCGTTGTCGACTCCTTAATTGTGTTCTCACCCAAGCTAATGAGGCAGAGATCCAGGGAGAAGAGGGAGTGGGCCAAGGGGTCTGCCTGGCATGGCAGGGACAGCCTCTGGCAGGGGGGCTCAGTCATGAGAGGAGGTGTGGGCTGGCAGCTGGGTGGCATGGAGGTGTGCTAAGCAAGCTTGGAAGGGACTCTCCCCATCCTCTGGCACCCCAAGTCCAATCTGCTGTTGCCCTGCCTGCACTTGCACTGCTGATGGAACTGACAGCAGCATGGAAACCACACAGGGAGCAAGAGCAGATTGTGTGAGTGCTGAAGGCAGTTAGGATGCCCTAGCACAAGGATGGACCTATACCCACCTCTAATGGCAGCAAAACCAAGGACCTGCCCATGTGCCTCCTCCTCCTTGGGTGCTTAAGCAATGCTGTCGCTTCCCAGCACCCTCGCAGCACAACATCTTGTACCTTGCCTCATTCCTGGAGGTGTTCTGGGGACAAGGTTGTCCCCCAGTTCCCAGGCTGCCCATTTTCTCTAAGAAAGGGCTTGCTAGGTCATTGGTGTGTGCATGGAGAGCAGCAATGGAGGCAGGACACAGCCAGGAGGTTGACATGGCTAGGAAGCTGGGGGTTGCCCTTAGAAGCTTCAGGATCCCCTAATTTCAGGTTACTGCTTGAGTCCAGCTCATGCTTGTCTTGGCCTACTCACTTCTCAAAGGCACAGGAGGTGGCAAGAAGTAGGAGGTCGACTCCACAGTGTCCCGACATCTCTGAGGGTTCTGGTGGCTTTGAAGGCTGTGGCACCCCACCCCCACCCCCTCCTTCCTGCAGCATTCACTCCCTCCTCTTCTCTCTCCACCCCAGGGGCTGACACCATGAGCGAGACGAGCTCCATCAGCATAGAGGCCACAACTGACAGTAGAGACACCTCGGTGGCAACCTCTGTCCTGTTGCCCTTCCCAGCCAGCCGTGGCCGGGAGGAGGTGGACAACCGCAGCGAGCACAGCTACAGTGAGTCAGGAGCCAGTGGCTCCTCCTTTGAGGAGCTGGACCTGGAGGTCACTGGGGACACAGAAGGAGCCTCAGCCCTACTGCCCAGTGTGGGCTACATGGGCAACCAGGAGGTCACAGACAAGTGGACCAAGGAGCCCATCGCTGCTGAGAGAGGAGAGGAGTGAAGTGGAGACCTGGCTGCCTCACCTCCTGATGTGCTCTGAGTTGCTGGGAACTGATCTGCTCTCCCACCTCCTTACTCTCCAGCCAAGAGATTTTGGTCACTGATTCCCCATGGCACCCACTCTCCCTCTTTGCAGAGCAGGTGTTTGACCATTTCAGGGGCCCCGGGAGGTGGGAGGTGCCCGGCAGCACACAGTGGTGCAGGGTAGGTGTAGGCTGGGGGGGAAGCAAAATGCATTTGCTGTTTGTGTGTCTTTAGATGCATCACAAATTCCTCGCAGGTGTCTCGGGAGGGTGGTGGTGGTGGATCGCAGAGGTGTTCCACTGCATCTCTGCGGGTGCCCCCATCACCCACAGTTTCTCTGCTGCACCACCACATGTTTTCTGGCACCAAAGAGCCATGAGTAGGGTCACTTGGGTTTGTTTCCCTCTTCTCTTCCCTTTACTGAAAAATGGAGACATCCCATGTAAACCTGGTCCTCCTGGCACTGCCATGGGCACTTTTGGGGTCTGTAATAAAGTGGATGCTTTTCCTCACTGGTGGCCGGTGGCATTGCTGACTGCCTCGTGGCTGATGGCGGCGTCCCGCTCTGTGGTGGGGAGCAGGCTGCAGGTGGAGGCTGCTGGTGGGTTACCCCTCTGACCAAGCTGGGGAGCTGCCTGAGGGCTCTATGTCCCTACTGCTCATGCTTGCTGCCTCCTTGGGCAACCTAAGGGGCCCAGAGGGATATCCCTGGCTTCTGCAAGCTGCAGAAGGAGCAGAAAAAGGTCTCAGCCACCTTGCCGAGCTGGGCTGGGCTGGGCTGGGCTGGTAGGAGGCAGCATCCCTTCTCCTCTTGGAAATCTGATGAAAATAAAACCAGTAAAGCCAGGTTCATGGACTGCTGGTGGGCCTGGCACCGCTGTGGTCCTCCTGTGGCAGGGGGTCCAGCCTGCCTGTGCAATGGCTCCCTGACATCTCATCTGCTGGATCCTAGAGCTTTGGGGTGCAGGCAGGGAATCCTCAGTTCCTTGTCCCCCAACTCGGAGATGAGGGAGCAGCCTGGACATCACTATCATGGTGTCTCAGGGCAGTGCCAGGTGCTGGAGCACGTTGCCTGGCAGAGCTCAGCCCTTGCCCTGCCCCAGTGCCCCAAATGCCTCTGGCAGCCATGGACTTGTTTTCCAGCAGTCAGATAGCATGGAGAAGGGGTGCAAGGAGCAGAGAAGGACTGGCTGTCTCTCCATGGTGGGGACATGTCCTTCCTGGCTTGGAAAGGTCATTAATCCTCAGCCAGTGATTGACATGAGATTGTTCATAAATATTTTGTGCTCTCAGTGCTAAAATATTAAACTCCTCCAGCCCACATGGAAAAATATTGCTCTTCCCAGTGTTTATCTTTGTTGCTGGTTATTACAAAACTGCCAAGCCCCCTGAAATATTTATATCTGGCTGAGGCTCTGGTGGAGTTTGAACCAGGCAGCAGATCCTGACACCGCTTGCCCCTTAACCCCACCGAAGATGGAAGTCAGGGAGTTTTTGCCATCAGCCTTCTGCTGTCAGCAGCACTGAAGCAGCAGCCAGGAGGATGCAGCTGGTGCCAGTGTACATACAAGGTCCATGCCAGGTCCTGTTTGCCAGCAGGAAAGTGGGACCTTGGTAGTGCCAGCATCCTTTGGCATGGCACATCTCCAGCCCTCCCTAGATTTCTATCCCCCACAAGCCCTCTGCGGCAAGGTGCCCCAACCCAGGTCGCCTCTTCTTCCTGGAGCCCTCTTCTGTCTGTGCTAACAGTCCTGAAAGGAGACAGACCAGTCCTGGTGCTGTGAGACCCCAGGGGAGACCTTGCCATGGAAATCTCTCAGGACTGCTGAGGGAGACTGAGACAGAGTGGGTCTGACTTTTGCTGCAGTGCCCTGACCTGCAGCCTGCAAGCACAGCACCTAGCACTGGAGAAATTGAGACACAGGGCAGTGAAGTGGTTACTCTAGGTGGTACTCCAGAGGCATGTCAGGTCCCTGCCAATCCCTGGGCCCATCCTCTGTCCTGTTCATTGAACTCTCCAGGACAGCGAGACTGCCAGCATGGGACTGATGGGGACACAGGATGGCAGGATCCTGATAGGTCAGATGGCTCCAGAAAGGGTTTGGGCAAGTGGTGGAGACCTGGAACATGAAGTCCAGCCTCTGCCTTTAGAGGAGGCAGATCAAGAAGCATCATCTGAAGCCTTTCCCCAGTCTTGTTGATTGGGCTGGTGATGAGTATCAAGGCTGTGTGCAGCACAGGGGTAATGGGGCAATGCTGGGTGCCCCCAAGAGCTTGAGGAGCAAGGGCAGACTGGCTGGGGGGCCTGTGCCAACTGGGAGCATAACCCTCTCTCACTAGACTGACACTCAGCTGGAGACTTGGGCCAGGGGGGCAGACACAGCTGTGCCCTGCCAGGTTTGCCAAGGTGCTGAGCTGGTCCTGCCTGCTCTGGCTGTGTCCTGCCTCTGCCAAACTGGATCTGGCCATCCCTTGCCTGCGTTTGTCTGTCTCCTGGCTGTGTCCTGTCCTGTCTGTACCCTATCTTCTCTGGCTGTGTGCTGTCTGGACCCTAGCTTCTCTGGCCATGTCCCACCTGTGTCCTGCCTTGCCTGGTCACGTCCTGCTTTCCCTGGCTGTGTCTTGCCTGGATGCTGCCGCGTCCTCCCTTGCTTTGCCCAAGCCCTGACAGCTCCCGGTGCTCTGTTCGTCTCGGCGGTGCCGGGAGCGGGCGGAGAACAACAGGCGGGGCGGCCCCGGGGGTGCCGCTGCCCGCCGGGCCGAGCCGGGCCGGACCGGGGCGGGCGGGGGGCGGAGCGGCTCCGTTTGCCTGGGGCTGTTGGAGTGTCAGAGGCGGCGGCGGGAGGCGGCGGCAGCCGCATCTCCGAGGCAGCAGCTACACCGGCACCGGCTCCCGGCACAGCCCGCCAGACCCAGGTAAGGGCTGCGGTCCCATCCCGACGCTCCCGGCCGCGCCCGTCCCCGTAGCCTCGGGTCGCGCCGTGCCTCGGCAGCGCCCCGGCGTCTCCCGAGCCTCGGTGCCCGCGGCAGAGAGAAACGGCAACTGGCGATACCCCGCAGCCGTCGGGGCTGCGGCACGGCGGGGCTCGGCTGCCGGTGCCGGGGTTCCTGGGGCTGCGGGAAGGGAGTCGAGCACGGGCCGGCACGGGTGTGCAGGCGAGGCAGAGGGGTACAGAGACAAGAATACCGAGCTTATGGCTTCAGAAGAAGGCTCGAGGGGTCACCATTCCCCCGGTGCCCCGACAGCGCCGCAGCGGGCACAGAGTAAGACCCCTCCGCCGCAGCCCCCCGCCCCGGGCAGGAACTGGCCTCCGCCTCCGGGACAGGACTGCGGGGTGACCGCCCAGCATGGCAGGGACAGCCCCTCCATGCCCCTGCTGCCGCCCTCCCGGGTGGCTCTTCAACCGTCTCCGGCCGGACAGAGACATGGCTTTGGGAGAGTGCTGCCGGGGCAGGATATCCTGCGGGTGCCAGGGTGGGTTTGGGGTGGGATTTGGGTTGGACCGGCTCAGGCTGTGCCCCCGGGCCCTCGCGGGGTGCAGTAGGGCAGGCAGCCTCCTCCTCTCCCGTCTCACCTCATTGTTGGGGTGTGTGGGCCAGGCTTGTGCCACCTTCTCTCACCTTCACTTGCCCGATGCTCTGTGCCCCTGCCAGGCTGGGCAGGAGCATCTGAATGGCCATAGTGGTAGAGGGCCGTGGAGTGAGCAGCCGCGGGAGGTGCTTTGGCCCCACAGGGCATTTGAGCTCACAAACCATGGAGCAGAACATAGGTGTGGGGATCCTGGCAGAGGTCAGTGTCAGGGTGACCCATTGCCCCCCTGGGGAGGTGGGAATAGCAGCTCGTGCAAGCCTGGCTCACCCTGCACCTTCCTAGCACGGATGTTCTCACACACCCCATGCCACCCCTACAGGTGCTGGTGTTGAAGAGGGTCAGGTCTCCTGGTAGCGGGTGGGGTGGGTGTGAAGCACTTGGGGCACGTAGGAGCAATGGCAGCTTCTCACTCATCCTACTCACAGATGCTTTCAAGAGAGGAGGCTGCCAGCAGCCAGCAGCTGGCAGGAGCCTTCCCACCACACCATGGCCATCAAGGTGGACTTTTCTCTGCCCTACCAGGTGCTTCACCTCTCCTGGTGTTCTCCAGATGTTTCTGTCCTCACCCCAACACCATGCCCACACAGCCAAGCAGCTGTGAGGATGGTCACAGCCCTGCTCATGGTGTCTCTCAGAGCTCACCACTTTGCCCTTTCCAGAAAGCTTTACCTGAAGGTGCATTTTATCTGGCAGGCCCTGCCTGCTGCCCCAGAACATCCAGATTACAGAGATTTGGGCTCTGGGTGCTGCCAAGAGCCTGTGCCAGGCTCAGCCTACCACCAATGGGCTCTAGCAATAATCTGTGTGCCCATAGGCTCTTTCCTGCTTGAGAAAGCCCTGGGTCACTCAAAAGCATTCAGTGCCTGAAATAAGACAGGGACCCTTTCTTGGCCTCTTCCCCAAAATCCTTCAAATTGGGTAGTCAGGTAGGAGATGCCTTGAGGTAGCTGGGAGCTGGTCTCAGGCAAACAGCAGCTGTGGACAGGCACTTTGGAGCACAAAGATGGAAGAGGTCCACATGCATTTCATTACCCCACCCCAACGCACCCTGTGCCACATTGCTGCCTGCATTCCCCAGCCATGGGAATCGCCTGTCCTGAAGCACCATGGGGTGCCCTGCTCTTGCTTGAGGAGAATGGCCCCAGTGCCACGCTCCACATCACCCTCCCAGTTTATGTGCTCCTGAGAGCTCTCTGCTTTGCCAGGCTGCGGGCAAGCCCTGGGACCCACCACAGCACCAGCAGCTTCCTGTGCTGGAGCAGCTTGAGGCTTCTGAGCTCTCAGAGGGTCTCCTTTTCCCATGGCCCCCAAAATGCCGGCCCTGTGGGATTTCAGTAGTCAGCTTCAAATGGGAAACAAATCTCTCCTGTGGTTCAGGAAAAGACAACTGATCTCCGAGGGGACTGCATCTCCTGCCAAAAAAAGGCCTGCCTGCTGCAAAAGCCTTTGATTCCCCCGCGCCGCCGTGCTTTCTGCAGAGGGAGTCAGCAAAACTGGCTCTTACTTTTACTGAAATCTCTGAATTTAGTATACGGGGAAGGAAGGGGCGGTGGTGAGAGAACAGACTCTAAAGCGCGTCGCTGCGGGAGGATGAAGTCAGTGGCATGTCCCTGCTCCAGCCCCGGTGCCGCGGGCAGCGCTGGGGACAGCGTCAGAGGGCAGTGGACCTCTGGGGGTGTAGGATGGGATTAAAATACAGTGGTGGCTGGGTGCTGGGTCCTGCGGGAACCGTGGGCTCATAGCTGTCTGCTTTTGGCAGAACTCTTGGATGGAGGTTGGGAGCTGTTGGCACCTGTGATACTGCTATGTGGGTAAAGAGCTTAGGTGACATCCCTGGCTCCTTTCCTCCCCATCTCGAGGTTTTAGGGGCCAGTGAGCTGCTCCCCCACAGGCTGCTCTGCACAGTGCTTCCATGGGGCCAGCTCTGTGTCCTTCCTGCCCATGATAGTTCATACTGGGGGGTGCTCTGTGGTGATCGGTCCCTGTGCCACTGTATGTCCCCTGGGGTCTGTGTCATTTGCAGTTGTGTCCTGGGGTCCCAGGTCACTGTAGGAGCTGTCACATCCTGGCTTCTTGATAAGGTTACCCTGGGCAGAGGGGCGCTGGGACAGGGGGCACAGGCAAGCTCATGCTCTTGCTTGCTCATGCAGCAGTGGCATTGTCCCTGGGGACAGTCCCTGGGGACAGCAGCTTTACTTTTTGCTTTTCCAGGTGCTGAGGCTTCTGCCAGGGAAACAAGACCCCCCCTCCTCTTGACACCACACTGTGCCACCCCCTGCCACCCAATGCCTGGGAACTGCCTTCCCTCATCTTGACAGGTGGCAGTGGGTGACACAGGGTGGTGCCGGTGCCCCGGCCAGTGCCGCCACATCCCATGGCGGTCCCCTTGGCTGCTTGGCTGTGGCTGATGCACCTGGCCACCTGCCTGGCTGCTGGGCATGGCATGGCTGGCAAAAAGGAGATCAGCATTGATGGAGACCTGGTGATTGGGGGCCTCTTCCCAGTCCATGAGAAAGGAGTGGGGAGCGAAGACTGTGGCAAGATCAACGAGCACCGAGGCATCCAGCGCCTGGAAGCCATGCTCTTTGCCCTGGATGAGATCAACAAGGATAGGAGCATCCTGCCAGGGGTGAAGCTGGGTGCCCACATCCTTGACACCTGCTCCAAGGACACCTACGCCCTCGAGCAGTCCCTCGACTTCGTCCGCGCCTCCCTCACCAAGGTGGACGGCTCCGAGCACATCTGCCCTGACGGCTCCTACGCTGTCCACGATGATGTGCCCACTGCCATCACCGGCGTCATTGGGGGCTCCTACAGCGACGTTTCCATCCAGGTACCCCCAGGCCAGAGAGGCTCAGATGGGGCTTGGGGGGTTGACAAAAATGACACAGGGGAGTAGAATCCCAGTATCAGTGAGATGCCACTGCCTGTAAGGCGCAGGGATGCTCTCTTGTCCCTCATGGTGATCCTGTGCCCCTTTCTGCAATGGGGAGGGAATTCCAGCCTGGCACCTGAAATAGTCATTGCTCCTCTGCTGTGGTGTTGGGCTGCAGCCCTGATGCTGTGAGGAGCCTCCACCCACCATGAGCCAGTGGATTCATCCCACATGGAGATATGGGTTTATTCACCTCCCAATCTTGGCAGCTAGTGCAGCTCCTCAGCCCAGGACACTCTCAGTGCTTGGGTCCGTGCTCTCCTTGGTGCCACCATGCTGCTGAATCCCTCACCACTGCTAGGTGGTCTGAGTGGTGCAAGCTGCCTTCCAGGAGCATTGGTACTGGTCCTTGGCATGCCATATCCTAGCATGAGCGTAGAGAAGGATGTTTGCCCTCTCTTGCCTGACATACACTGCCAGTGCCTCCAGGTGCTGCTCTTCTGGACAATGTGTGAAAACGAGATCCCATCATCTGCCTGAATGGCCACAGCCATGCCATGGCTGTCCCAGTCTGTCCTGGCCAGCATAGAGGTGATTGCTGTGGTGCCCTGGCTCCCAGTGGGTGGCTGTCCCTAGGAGTTGCCACAGTGTGGGAGAAGGGGTTGGCTCACCTCCAGCCTCATGGGTCCTGTCCCCCATGGGACGGGTGGGCAGTGGGGCTCAAGGCTATACCCCAACACAACAGTGACATTCCCAATGTCAGAATCATGACAGGGATTCTATGGTGGCAATGTGTAGACACTGCTCCTGGCAGACAGAGGTGCCCAGTCAGAGCAAGAGCCACCATGGCCTCCAAGCCCAGCCCAGGAGGTGCAGCCAGTTGTGAGGGGGCACCTGTCTCCAAGGGCCTCATCCATAGGGCTGCCTGATCTGGGCAGAGTGGGCACAGGGGACACTGCCCTTATGTCCACAGTGATCCCATGGGAAGTGGCACCTTCAGTCTTGGCCCCAGCATTCACCCTTGGTGGAGTGCAGCTTAGTCCTCCAAACTGACTTTGGAAACCCAGGGGCTGGCTTCAGTAGAAGAGCATCTCCTGAGGGTGCAGGAGCCGCTGGGGCCCACTGAATCCTGGGGGCTGCCAATGGGCCACAAGTGTGCTAAGATTTAACGAGTCCCTGGGGTGTGTCAAACCCTGTCTGCTGGTCCCCAGTGTCCCTGCATCCTCCCGGCCGTGGGGTGGAGGGAATTGGGGCTGGGTGATGGAGGGCTGGGTGAAGGAGACAGCAGCCCAGTCCAGCCCACACGGGTTCTTATCCCTTCCCTTGCTGGAGGACCCGGTGTCACCACAGCTGGGGGCACTGTCAAGACCACGACCAGACAGGTGGCGACACGGGCAGCCCGTGTGCCATCCAGGGACCACGAGTAGTGCTGGGGTGGTACAGCGCGCTGGCAGCTCCCTCTGTGTGACAAGGCCAGGGCCGTGGCATCGCTGCTCTAGAGGCTTGCTTGCCGTTAGGGGACTTCAGAGTCGGGAACATTTGCCCACGCTAATGAAGCTGCAGCTCTCGCCTGGGGCAGTGAGACGGGAGCAGGCTTTTCAGCCCCGCTGGCATGGCCGAGCCCCTGCCTTGCCGCCTCAAGACCTGGTCTTAGCAGCCTCATTAATGAGGCTTTTTTCCCTTTGAAGATAACAAAGGCTTCTGCCAAGAAGTGGAATGTTCTGGTCCTGCTGGGCTGCTGCTGTAGGATGCTCAGGTGCTCAGCCCTGCATCCCCCCGGGGCTGGCGGGGACGACTCTGTCGTAGCTCCTAGAGTCCTTTTCTCTCCGTGCCAGGGGGCTGCCAGGCACCCCGGCTTTCTCCATACCCTCTCCTACAGGCCACCTTTGGGCAAGTTTCTGCTTTTGCCATGAATCCATTTAACCTTTCCCCATCCCTGAATGTCAAAGGTGAGAGCATGAAATACTAACAGAGAGAAAATGAGCACATCTGTGAGCTTGGGCAGCTCTGGGATTGTGCCATTTGTCTATCTGTCCACTAAGAGGACCCTCCAAGTGGATGGGAACTTGCTCATCAGCCCTGTGGTCATGCTTAGGGGGTGTCATGGTACACTTGGTGTTGGGCAGGGGTCCTCTGATGGGAATGCCTCTTCAGGCACTCACTTCTCCTCCATGCAGGTGGCCAACTTGCTGCGGCTCTTCCAGATCCCCCAGATCAGCTATGCCTCCACCAGTGCCAAGCTCAGTGACAAGTCTCGCTATGACTACTTTGCCCGTACTGTCCCACCAGACTTCTACCAAGCCAAAGCCATGGCAGAGATCCTCCGTTTTTTCAACTGGACCTATGTCTCAACCGTGGCCTCAGAGGGTGACTATGGGGAGACGGGGATTGAAGCCTTTGAGCAAGAAGCCCGCATGCGCAACATCTGCATTGCCACCTCGGAGAAGGTAGGGCGCTCCATGAACAAGAAGACCTACGATGGAGTGGTCCGGGCTCTGCTGCAGAAGCCCAATGCCAGGGTGGTTGTACTGTTCACTCGAAGTGAAGATGCCCGAGAACTGCTGACAGCTGCTCAGAGAGCAAACGTGTCCTTCATGTGGGTGGCCAGTGATGGGTGGGGAGCCCTTGAAAGTGTGGTGGCTGGGAGTGAAGCCGTGGCGGAGGGAGCCATCACCATCGAGCTGGCAGCCTACCCCATCAAGGAGTTTGCTGCCCACTTCCTTAACCTCCACCCCTACAATAACAGCCGAAATCCCTGGTTTCGGGAGTTTTGGGAGCAGAAGTTCAAGTGCAGCTTCCACACACAGGACTGTAGCTGGTACTCCCTCAAGACAGGCAAGTTTGAGCCAGAGTCCAAGATAACGTTTGTCGTCAATGCGGTCTATGCCATGGCTCACTCCCTCCACAACATGCACCAGGTGCTGTGTCCCAACGCCACCAAGCTCTGCGATGCCATGAAGCCTGTCAATGGCAAGAGGTTATACAAGGATTTCATACTCAATGTTAATTTCGATGGTAAGTACATATGGAGTTTGGCTGGCCAATTGGGTTGGGTGGAGGGGCAGTGAAAAGAGACACAAATCTGACTCAAGATCCTCTGATTTCTCAAGCCTGCCTGCACTCAGGAGCCCTTTAGCTGTGGGCTGTGCTTATCCCAGAACGCCAACATCAAACCATCACCCTTTGGAGGCAATACAGGCCTTCAGTCCCTAGTGTGGAGAAGCTGGTGACCAGCTTCATCTTGCTACAGTTGGGTGGAGACAACCCCACAAGGGACCCTCTGAGAACATGAGTCCTTGAAGATTTCACCTGCAAGTCTTGTTTTATTCACATTTCAGGGATTAAACTGGTGAGATGCCCTTTATCAGGGACCCACGTAGTCTGGGGTGAGTTAGAAGCATGTCATCTGTGACTCGAGCTGAGCCCAGCTACCCAGGTGTCACTGAGAGCCATGCAGGGTGCAAAATCCTTGGCTTTGCCCCTGCAGGGCTGGCTGGGGCTGCCAAGCTCTTAGACACTTGGGGAAGTAGTTCTCCAGCTTTGCTTTCCTGCTCCAAACATGTACATAGGTGGTATGAGAGTGTGGCTCTGTCCTTCCATGGAGAAAGACTTTGGAGTCCTGGTAGACAGCAAGTTCTGCATGGGACAGCAATGTGCCCTTGGGGCCAAGAGAGCCAATGGCACCCTGGGATGCATCAAGAAGTGTGTCCAGAAAGACTAGGGAGGTTCTGCTTCCCCTCTGCTCTGTCCTGGTCAGACCACACCTGGAATACTGTGTCAAACTGGCTCCCCAATTCAAGAGAGACAGGAACTTGCTGGAGAAAGTCCAGCCGAGAGCCACAAGGATGACTGGGGGACTTGAGCATCTCTCCTACGGAGAGAGATTGAGACACCTGAGGCTGTTTAGTCTGGAGAAGACTGAGAGGAGATCTGATCAATGTCTATAAATATCTGAGGGGTGGGTGTCAAGTGGATGGGGCCAATCTCTTTTCAGTGATGCACAGTAATAAGACAAAGAGCAACAAGTACAAACCTGAACATAGAAGGTTTTGGCTCAACATGAGAAGAAACTTCTATATAGTGAGTGTGACAGAGCACTGGAACAGGCTGCCTAGAGAGGTCGTGGAGTCTCCTTCTCTGGAGACTCTCAAAACTCTAAAACTCACCTGGATGCATTCTTGTGTGGACTACCCTGGATGATCTTACTTTGGCAGGGGGGGGTTGGACTTGATGATCCCTGGAGGTCCCTTCCAACCTCTAATGTTCTGTGATTCATTGATTTTGTGGCTGGGTGCCAGCGCCCACCAAAGCCGTTCTACCATTCACCTTCTTACATGGATGGGCAGAGAGAAAATGTAACGAGAGACATGTGGGTCAAGACAGAGGCAGTTTAATAGGATAAAAGCAAAGGCTGTGTGTGGAAGCAAGAGCAACCAAAAATATTCTCTACTTTCCAACAGCAGACAATGTTCAGTTGCTTCCCGGGAAGCAGGGCTCCAATATCCGTAGTGGTTACTCAGGAGGACAAACATCATCAGTGAATGCCCCTCACACTTCCTTCTTTCCCTGAGCTTTTGTATCTGACCTGATACCATATGGTATGGAATACCCTTTGGTCAGTTTGGGTCAGCTGGCCCAGCTGTGTCCTCTCCCAAGGTCTTGGTCAACCCCTCAGCCTACTGCTGTTGGGGGGAATATTGGCAAAGCACAGCCTTGGTGCTGTGCTCAGCAGTAGCCGTTGGTAACAGCAGAGTGTTATCAACACCCTTCTGTATCTACCACTACAAAACACAGCACTGAGAAAGATGCTGCAGGGAGAGCTATATCCATATCAGCCAAACCCAATACAGAGAGTGAAGGCAGGGACCAGGCTGGACAGTTGTTGGTGACCACAGCGGAATGTGACCCTTTGAAGGAGCCCTGCCTCCACTCCAGGAGCAAGCCCTCTCATGCTCTGTGGCAGTGACAGTCTCCCCTTCTCCTTCTCCCAGCTCCATTCAGGCCAGCAGACACCAAGAGTGTGGTTCGATTTGACCCATATGGCGATGGCATTGGGCGCTACAACATCTTCAACTATCACTACATGGATGGGCGGTATCGGTATCAGAAGGTGGGCTACTGGGCTGAGGGGCTCGTCCTCAACACCGGCCTCATCCCATGGGCTGAGGCCTCCATCCCCGTGTCCCAATGCAGCGATCCCTGCAAGAAGAATGAGATAAAAAGCATGCAGCCTGGAGACATATGCTGCTGGATCTGCATCCCCTGCCAGCCCTACGAGTACTTGCTGGATGAGTTCACCTGCATGGACTGTGGTCTCGGTTACTGGCCCAACGAGACCCTGAATGGCTGCTATGAGTTGCCCCAAGAGTACATCCGCTGGAAAGATGTCTGGGCCATTGGTCCTGTCACTATTTCTTGCCTGGGTTTTATCTCCACCCTCTTTGTTTTCGGAGTCTTTGTGAAGAACAATGACACCCCCATCGTGAAGGCCTCTGGCCGGGAGCTCTGCTACATTCTCCTAACCGGAGTCCTCATGTGCTACAGCATGACCTTCATCTTCATCGCCAAACCCTCCACTGGGGTGTGCACACTTCGGCGCTTGGGGCTGGGCACATCCTTTGCTGTCTGCTATTCAGCCCTCTTGACTAAGACGAATCGTATTGCCAGGATCTTCAGTGGAGTGAAGGAAGGAGTCCAGCGCCCCCGGTTCATAAGCCCCACATCTCAGGTGGTCATCTGCATGGCCCTCATCTCTTGCCAGCTGATCATCGTCATCATCTGGCTGCTAGTGGAAACGCCTGGCACAGGCAAGGAGACAGAGCCTGACAAGAGGTACATTGTCACTCTCAAGTGCAACAATCGTGACTCCAACATGCTCATTTCACTCACCTACAATGTCCTCTTGATTGTCCTCTGCACGGTCTATGCCTTCAAGACACGAAAATGCCCTGAAAACTTCAACGAGGCCAAGTTCATCGGTTTCACCATGTACACAACCTGTATCATATGGCTGGCCTTCCTGCCCATCTTCTATGTCACCTCCAGTGACTACCGAGTAAGAGTCTGAGGTTTTGGTTTTTTTTTTGGTGGGGGGGCTCTAATATAATTTAGAAAACTTGATTAGTCCTGATGATTTGCACCCCTAAGGGGACTGTGGCTAGGAGACATGCACTTCTGGAAGGGTCTTTGGCCATGGACCTGGTGACGGTCAGCTCTGCAGTGGGGCATTCAGGACCAGGTGAAGGATGGCTGAAGGGCTATAGCTGAGGGGCTGATGAATCCTGAGGAGAAGATCCCCTCCTTTGACAGACTGTTTGCTAGGGTGAGAATGGGAAGCAGCCCTGAGACCTCCAAAGACTCCCTGACCTGACCACAGAGGATTGATTGCCATCCTTCAACCCCAGAATGCAAAGGCATGAGACAGCCCATCCAGACAATCACCCATGAGGGCATGAATGCCAGCCTCAGGGCCAGCATGGTCCCTGAGGAGCCCAACAGTGTCAGGGACTGGGAAGCATGAGATGGACCCAACAGCACTCAATGCATCTGGCAAAGGTGCCCAGATATGTTCTTGCTGGACCTAAAGAACTTGGTAGGGGTGGCTGCTCTCAAGGGCTTTCAGAGAGGACCTGCATGCCCCAGTGGGAGTGGACACTGAGGTGGGGGGTACTGGGCTTTGGCCTCAGGCACTATCCCAAAGCAGCATGTTGGCTAGGCTGAGGGTGCTGTTAGAGCGTACCCTGCTTTTCAGGGGCAGCACACCCTTATTAGGGCAATGACCATCCTCTGCCCGTGAGTCTCCAGCAGGTCCACCTTGCCAGAGTGACCTGGTGTGGGGTGAGATATCCCTATAGGGCACAGACAGCAGACTCTGTCTGGTGGGGCTGGCTTCATCCTGCCCAGCTTGGGGCAGAAGGACACATGACACCCACTCCTGTCTTCAGGTCCAGACAACAACCATGTGCATCTCAGTGAGCCTCAGCGGCACCGTGGTCCTCGGCTGTCTCTTCACCCCCAAGCTCCACATCATACTTTTCCAGCCACAGAAGAATGTGGCCAGCCACCGCGTGGGCACTGCTCGGTTCAGCGTAGCACCTGCCAGCTCCAGCCAATCCCACGGTGAGTATGGCAGAGCTGGGGAAGGGCTGGGGGGCAGCAGCCCATTTCTGGCAGGGGGGCAGAAACACCCCAGCATGGGATGCAGAGCAGGACATGAGGAGGATAGAGGATGTTGAATGAGGACATACCTTTTCTCTGTTCCTCATCTCCCATGGCTGCGAACCTCAGGGATGCAGCACAGCCTGCCAGGGTGGGTACCACTTCCAGTGACCTCTCATTGCCTTGAGGGTACACAGCTGCCCCAAGCACTCTCCACACCAGCCTTGGGGGGATTCAGCTGCCCCAGGTGCCTATCATCATCCTAGGGGAACATAGATGCTCCTAGCACCCTCCACTCCAGCCCTGGGGAATGCAGCCCCCCTGGGCACCCATCACCGGTGGCAGTGGGATGCCCTGGGAGGGGTGCTGCTGCCAGGCTCCAACCTGTTCCTGACTGCTGCCTTCCTGGCCAGGGTCGGCCTCGCAGTTCGTGCCCACAGTGTGCAATGGCCGCGAGGTGGTGGACTCCACGACGTCATCCTTGTGAAGGATTGGGTGGCCAGGCCGCGGTCCTGCTGCTCCTGCCCGCGGCTGTGCTGCACACCGGCTCCCTCCCCAACGAGAGCAGTGCCTGCAGCACGCCGTGCTCAGGTGCTGGAGGCAGCCAGGAGGTTCAGCCCCTGCCCCAGCACAAGCTACGCATCCCATGTGTTGGGTCACAGCATGTGTCACCCATTCCTTGCACTGAGCCACATTACACATTCCCTGCCCCCTGCACTGAACCATGGTGTTGAACTGACCTGTGATATACATGCCCTGCCTCTTACCCGCACTGAGCCATGGTGTCACCCCTGTCCCTTGCACTGCACCATGGTGTATGTCCCTCTAAATCACCTGCACCAAGCCATGGTGTATGTCCCTTGCACTGAGCTGTGGTGTACTTTGCACATTCCCAGCACTGAGCTGTAGTGCATGTCCCCGTTCCCTGCACCACTCTGTGGTGCAAGCTGCTCCACCTTGTCTTTCGCACTGAGCCCCGGTACAGGTCCTGGTCCCTTGGTCCTCTGCACCGAGCTGTTGTGCACATTGTCATGGCCCTTGTAGGGAGCTGTGTTGCACGACTGGACCCCCTCCTTTACCAAGCCATGCTGCAGCTCATGCTTTGCTTGCACCGGCCACACCTCAACTCCTGCTCCACGCTGAGCCCTGTGCTGGCACATCACCCTCACCCCTGCAGCACTGTCCATCCCTTCCCTGCTGCAGGGCCTTTCCCACCACCCCTTTGCGCCACGCCATGCCTGGTGTCCCCTTCTCCCCGTGCTTTGCACAGTTCCACTTTTTCCCTGTTTTTGGTCCCAGGAAAGCTGTTGAGTGCTGCTGGGCTGGCCCCAAGCCCCCTCCCTACTCCCTCGCTGTGCAGTATTTCTCACCCCTTTGGAGGAGAGGGGGCAGGGGCAGATGCCAAAGCCTGCTGTGCCCTGGCTCCTGCGGAGCCCAGAGGGGTCTGGCAGGGCTGAGGGCAGGTATTTGAGCCCAACCAAGTTTTTAAGAGTAGATTCATTTCTGTGAACAAGAGTGTAATTTTTTTTTCCTTTTGTAATTTATGTAAATAAAAGTGTTTTTTTGTTTTTTTTAAAAAGCAATTGTCCAGAGCTCAGGCCTGGCCAAACCTCAGGGAAGGGGGCAGACCCTCGCAGAGGGCAGAGCCACATCATGACATGGGAGCCAGCAGTGTCGGGGGTCACACAACATCCTCTGCTCATGTCCTGCTGGCTCCAGGAAGGTGGGTACATGGAGGACACAGGGACCTGCTCAAGGGACAGGGTTTTAGTGACTGGCTCCAGCAGCTCCAGAGTTAGGGCACTGGGAGCTGTCAGAGGCTTTGGGGCTAGGGGGTGCTGCTCTCCGCTTTAGGGGGATGATGCAGATGCTGTTTTTGGCTTCTTTGATTCTCCACCACCGGCCAAGCCTATAGATGAAAGAAGGGGAGGTCATCCTCTACTGAGCTGTGGAGGAGTGGGGTGGGGGGTGCACCCCCAGGCAGCTGGGGAAGGGGTGGGTACCGGTGTTCCTGCCCAAGGCCAGCCACCAAGAAGTCACCAGCTGATGAGAACTTGAGGCTGTTGACAAAACCCACCTGGAGGAGACAGAAGAAGGGTAAGGAGCTTCCAAAGCATGCTCCTGTTGCCCAGGGAAATAAGGCCACACTAAGACAGTCCTTCAGCCCAGGTCTAGCACCCTCAGCCCTCCCCATCCATACCAAAGGGATATCCCATAGTGGCTCCAGCTTTCGAAATCCTTCACTGCACTTCCAGAGTTTCACGCTGGCACTGTGGGAGCCTGAGACAGAGAGGAGATCGCCATGAACCCCAACCTGAGGAAGGGAGCAAGATGGCAACCCCCCTGCACCTCCAACCCCCTGCTTCAAAGTGGCTACTACACACCTGTAGCCAGAAGGTCACTGCTGCGCAGGGCAGCCACTGCTGAGATCCAGTATGGCTGCTGCAGGTCCTGGGTGCCCTGCATGCCGTGTGCTTGCCGGGCCAATGCCAGTGGCTTCTTCTTTGTCAGCCCCCACAGGGCTATAGACCTGCCAGGGAGAGAAGGGGTGAGAGGGCTCAGGGGGATACCATCTGCCCACTATGAGCACAGTCCTGGTCCTGTGCTTACCCATCATCAGCGCCTGACACCATGTGCTCCTCGTTGATGAGCTGGATACAGTCGATGGAACCCCTGTGACAAGAAGGGGCAACTATCATCAGCTATAAGCAAACTTTGGGATCCTATTTAGGAGACAAGGGCTCTCTGAACCATCAACATTCCCAAGGTGCAGGTAGGCTTTCCATGATGCATAGCATCCACATACCACTGCCCCAGTTGGACCCACCTGATCACAGCCGTCCCCCCCACCCCAGACCTACTGGTGCCCAGAAAATACGAGCTGTGACTCCTCGGGGATCTTCCAGAGCCGCACAGAGCCATCCCTTCCCCCTGACGTCACGCAGCACTCCCGGCTCAGGCTATCCAGCCCCGTAATGACATCCTGGTGCCCAAACCTGGTTGACAAAATGGCAAACAGTTGTAGCAAGTACAGCCCTCCCTCTGCAGCCTCACCTCCACCAGGGCCACTGGTGCATACCATGGCAGTGCCAGGGTTTGTGGGGTGTCCCCCCATCCTAAGTCTTACAGGGTCTCCACATATGCATTCTCTGCCACATTCCAGACCTTGACGGAGCGGTCATGGGAAGCACTATACAGCTGGTGTGTACCCTTCCGGAAGGACAGACCCTGGGGACAGACGGACAGGCCACAGCAGTGAGGAATGCTCGGAAGGATGCAGTTGCCCAGCCCCACAGGCATCATGGCTGTCTCCTCTGACTCACCGAGACAGCATCACGGTGTCCAGTGAAGATGTGCAAGCGCTTGCAGGTGGCTGCATCCCAGATCATGATCAGCTTATTCCTATCTCCTGTGGCCTAGCAGACAGCAGGAAATGCCCAAGACCAGCCTCCTGGGGACCCACAGCCCACCTCAGCATCCACTCCCACCCCATGTTCTTTGGGGGTCCTGGGAACCCAATTCTTGCTCTAGTGGGGGCAGGGGCTGTTTTAGCTCAGTAAGATACATCTGAGCATGAGACATTGCTCCTCTAGGAAGAGATGCGTTCCCCATGCCCATCTCTCTGCCCCACACAGCAGTGCCAGCCCCCTCTCTCCATACCAGGTACTTGCCATCTGATGAGATGGCCATGCAGAGGATGTGGGACGCATGCCCCATATGCCGCTCCTCAGTGCCCTTCTTCCCTCCAGGAACCATGCACAGTCTCTTCCCACTTTCTACCTCCCCTGTGGAAAACGCACCATTGTCACCCCCTGGGAACTTCTCACCACTCCAGAAAATGCCAATGAACCTCCAACAGAGGCTGAAACAATACTAGCAACCAAGCCACCTCTGTGGGCATCCTAAGGTCCTGCTGCTGCAGGGTCCCTACAGGGTTTGGAGTGGAGGAATAGTGAGCCATGGGCCAAGGGACCACTTACATTTGATAAGGGACCCATCCTTGGAAGCAGAAAAGATGAACCTATCATCAGGAGAAATGACCAGGCAGGTGACAGGCAGCTTGTGCCCCACCAGCACACGGATGCTGGCTGGATCTGGAGGCTGCACCTGCAGGGAGGTCAAGATGTGAGCTGGGCTGCCCTGGCCGCCTCCCCAGGCATGAGTATCTGAGGAGCACAGCCCGCTGCCTTCTCTGGAGCACCAGTGGCTGGCACCCCAGGCAGGAGAAGGGTCGTGGCCTCATAACTGGTAACAGGCATGGCAACGTGGGGTGCCGGCCGCGGCTGTGCTCAAGTGTCCCACAGAGCCGCTGCTTACAGTCTGTCATCCCCCATCACCGGACACTTACGTCTTTAGCGACCAGGCGCTGCAGCCGCCCCTTCTGCTCGAGCTGCGGGAGAAATGGGAGACTGAGCAGAGGCGGCCTCGGCCCCGCGGGGTGGGAGCAAAGCCCACTACCGCCATTGGGACCGAGGGTCGCGCCCGCCCCACTGTTTACCACGTCCTCCTTCAGCCGGTCACCGATGAGATCCGTCGGCAGAGCCTCTTCCTCCTCCTCCTCTGCCACCCGCTCCTCTTCTGCAGCGGACACAATGCATGAAAGCTTGGTTCAGGGCCCGGGGCCGCCTCACCAAGGCACCGGCGCTGGGGCCAGGCGGGACTCACCGTGCTGGCGGAGCTCCTCCAGGTACAGCTTGGCCAGACGCAGCTTCTTTTCCTGCGGCGTTTCCTCCACCTCCTCCTCCGCTGCCTCCCGTCGCCGCCGCCGTCCCAGCGACGGGCTACGGGGACAGCGTGAGCACCGACACACTCACCGGCACCGGCATCTCCTTCGGGCGCAACCCTTACCTCTCCGGCTCCGAGTCGCTGGACACCTCCTCATCGATGGGTCGGCCGGCAGCCGCACGCGGCCTCCCGTCGGTGCCCGGGACCTGCGGGATGAACCGGGATGCTCAATGGGACGGCTCGGATTACCGGGGCGGCCCCTCCCTCTGCTCGGGCCTCACCGCCGCTCGCGGGCGCCGCCGTGCCGCTCCGCGCGGGGCCTTGCCCCTCCTGCCACCCGCCGCCGCCGCCATGCTGCCGCCGCACGTGGTGCCCGCCCCGTGCCGCCCCGCCGGCGGCGAGCGAACAGGCCCCGCCTCTGCGGCCCCGGTGCCGCCTACCTGCCTCGGGCCCGTCCCCCAGCGGCACCCCGCGTTGGGGTCACTCGGGCGGTGGCGCCGCTTACGGCGCACCGCCCCCTTGGCCCTGGCGTCGCCCTCTCGCGGTCCCAGGCGCTGAGCACTGTCGCTTTCGTGGGGTCTTTCTCAGCAGGGTGTCTGTCCGCGCCCCAGTTGTCCCACGGGTGCCGGGGACGGGGCCCTGCAGGGGTCTGGAGAGAGCAGGGGGAGCCCTGCTGACCTCGCCCAACTACAGACCGGGCATTCCCTGCAGGGGACGCGCACCTGCGAGCCACCCGCAGGACACTGCCCGGTTGGCAGAGCCCCATGGCCGTGCGAGGGGGCGCCGCGGCCCGGCCCGGGAAGGAGGCAGTGTGGGGACGTGGCAGTGGGTACATACGCAATCCCCGCCCCACTCGTGCGCTCAACTGGGAGGGGGAAAAGGAAGGCCTCCGGCCGCAGGGCGGCGTAGTTCGGGCCCGGAGATGTGGCGGGGCGGAAGTGAGCGATCGGGGGCGGAAGTGGTGGTGGCGGTGGTGGTGGCGGCGGCGGCGGTGACAGCGGCTCGGTACGGCTGGAGTGGGGCCCGGGAGCAGGGGGAAAAGGGTGGGGACAAAGGGAAACGGAGATGGATCAATGATGGGCCAGTGATGATGGGATCAGCCATGCGTTAGTGATGGAGCAAAGATGGCATCCGTTACGGGATCGGTGATGGGTCAGTGGTGGGTAAGCTCTGTGTCAGTGATGGGGTCAGTGGTGGGTAAGCTCTGGGTCAGTGATGGGGTCAGTGGTGGGTAAGCTCGGTGTCAATGATGAGGTCAGTGGTGGGTAAGCTCTGTGTCAGTGATGGGGTCAGTGGTGGGTAAGCTTTGGGTCAGTGATGGGGTCAGTGGTGGGATTAGTGATGGGTCCGTCATGAGTCAGTGGTCAGGAGGTGCAGCCATGGAGTAGGGCAGCAGTCAGCTGGGTGAAGCCATTCGGGTTTGTATGCTGCATGTGGGTGCGCTGTGCTTTGGAGTGCTTGTCGAGTGCAGAAGGGGGTTGTGCCCTGTTTGAGGATGCAGCCTGACCTGCGGTGGGGGCCCCGTGAGGGCCCGAACAGACGTCATTCACATTGGGGAAGCAGACCCAAGCGCTGTGGTTGGCCCTAATCCTGGGCTGCTTCCTGCTGCACTCTTGCGCAGCCACCAAGGGCGCGGGAGCCAGCCGCAGCAGGCAGGGTGAGTGTGAGCGGGGTGAGTGCGGGCAGGATGAGTGCGAGTAAAGTGGGCGGCAGGCAGGGTGATCGTGAGCAGGGTGAGCAGTTCTGTCCCCCTGGGCAGGGGCTGGAGAGTGGCAGGTATGGGGGGGAAACTAGACACCAGGGTGGGCAGAGTTTGGCAGAAGCAGGCAGGAGAACAGGTGCTGGGGGAGCTTACCCTCTGCTCAGGGCCCTTCTGAGTGCAGGAGAGGGCTAGCAGCATCTTGGTGTGGGCTTGCTGGGGAGACAAGAAGTAAGTGTCATACACCTAGGGATGCCAGTGGGGAGTTATGGTGCTATGTGGCCTCTGAAGCTGGGAATGTAGGCTAGGCTGGGAGTTGAGAGTCATGGAAATGGGCAGGGGGAGGGGGGTTGTGACTTTAGGGGGGCATCTTGATGGGACAGGGGGCAGGCCCAGCCCCTACCATCCAGAGCAGGAAGCAGGGCAGTTTGCTCAACCCCAGTCTGTAAGCTAGCACAGCAGTTCCTTCTGCCTTCTGCCTGTGGCTTCTCCTTTGCAACAGGAACGGCTGCTGGGCCAGGAGAGGGGTCCCTGCTTGTTCAGATTGTGGCTGGGGACTCCTGGACCCAAAGGGGTCAGTGGGGTCCCTACCATGGCCCTGCATGGCTGTGGTGTGGCTGGAGTCTGCTCAACTCCATGGAGCTGCAGCCCTCTCTTACAGGCTAGGGATGTGTGGCTAGTCTAAAGTGGATACTGAAGTGGCAGAAGCTGGTGGCAGGGCTGGGGAGGGGGCAAGGTCAGCCCTATGCCTCCTGCTCCTTTGCTGGCTCAGTGGTGCCAGACGTGCCCACTGGTCTTACAGCATGGGTGCCTGGAGCCAGCACCATGCACCACTTCCCCACTGTGGTGCTGTTGGCCTTGGACCTGCCACTAACCTCTGCAAACCCATCTGACGGTTCTGCTGGGGAGCTGCACCTGTACCGGGGCTGGTACCAGGCTGGGAGGGGACACGTGAGGTCCGTTGCCTTCTGCCTCTAAGCTGTGGCCTGCTTGGTCTCCTGTCAGTGAGAAGAATGGGCTCTGTGTCGGAGGAACTCAGCCTGGTACCCCTGCACCAGAGGCCGGAGCTGCTGGAGGCCTGTGCTGAGCTGCTGGGCGAGGAGTGGGGAAAGAGCCGGGCGTCAAGGCTCCACACGCTCCAGCGCTCCTCGGACACCTTCCCTGCCTGCCTGCTGCTGCTGCGGAGCCAGGGCCCTTCCGAGGCCCCCACTGCCCGGGAGGGTCCCTGCCAGCTTGTGGGCCATGTCCGACTCTCCCGTGTGGCTGGCCGACCCCATGACCTCTTTCTGGAGAGTGTGGTAGTTCCCCGGGCACTGCGGGGCCAAGGCTATGGGCGGCAGCTGATGGAGGCCACTGAGCGGTGGGCTCGGGCTCGGGGCTTTGGCTGCCTGCATCTCACCACCCACGACAAGCAGCATTTCTATGCCCACCTGGGTTTTGTCCTGGGTGAGCCAGTGCAAAGTGTGGCCTTCCTCAGCCCAGCCATATCCACTGAGGTGCTGCGGCTCTTCTCCACCCGTCCCAGCACTGCCACCACCACCATCGCCACCACCAGGCGAAAGGTGCCCACTGCACCGCCGCCTCCCCTCCTACCCCCTGCTGCCCCGCCCCTACCGCCCCCGACGACCGTGATATGGGCTAGAGGAGTTCTGGCTGAGAGCAGCGGACAGAGCCTCCTGGAGACCCCCCACCGCGATGCCAAAGGGCTGCCCATCTTTTGGATGAAGAAGAACATTTGAGCAGGCCCCAAGCTAGTGATTAAAAGCAGTGCAGGCAGGGGCTGCCTGCCCCAGTGCTGCCTGACTGCCTGGCATTTTTAGGGGCTGGCACCAGCTTTCCTAGCCTTCATGGTTTGCCCTGGCCCCATTCCTAGGGTGGGTGTTCTCTGCACCCTGCCCTGCCCTGTCCCCAGCTTGCCCAGTCAGGTCCTTAAGACCACCAGCAGAGCAGGGAGCTGTGCCAACCCCAGGCTCTAGGGTTAGGACTGGTCCCATGAACTGCCCAGGTCACTGTGGGGCAGCTGGGGCTGTGGCATGCTGCGTCCACCAGCATGACTGCCACTGTCCACTGAGCAGCCTGAAGAAACTCGGACACATCATGGCTGGGTGGCACTGGGGGCATAGGCCTGTGCCAGTGTAGGCTGCAGGGTGCTTGCAACTGCACTGCCCCAGGGGCAGCCAGCAGCAAGAACTGGAGATACGGGAAGGTCAGGGAGAGTGTTAGGCACGCACCAGGGGATTAGCACTGTCCTTGCTGCGTCACCTGTGCCCCAGGGCTGTCCTCTGCCTAATCCCCTTACCCTGGGCAGCTGACCAGCACTGGACAGGGTCACCCAGCCCACTCCAGCCCTGCCTGAGCTGGGGGGACAGAGCTGCCCCTTTGTTCAGCACGCCTTTTGGGGGCACAGTCCCTCAGCAGGGCACCCAGCCAGGCTAGGTTTTGATACAAAATGGGGAAGAGGGAGTCATGGTCCCCCTGCTACAAGCAGGGCTAGGACCCAGCAGGGAAACTGAGGTCGGTGGCTTGTGACAAATCAGGGCCATGCCATGACTATGGTGGCACAGTCAGGGGCTCTGGGCACCAACAGCAGAAGTGCCCACTGGTGGCACTGAGGCAAGAGGTGTCTGAAACCTCCAAGTTTGTCGAGTCCCATGGGATTTGGGGTGGGCAGAATGTGCCTGTGGGGCAGTCTGGCCCATCACGTGCCAGAGTGGCAGTGCCAGCACAGCTGGAGTGCCCACCGCACCCTACTGCCTCATCCCTACCACTCTCCTTTCCCTGCAGGGTGCCGGCCTCGTGGGCAGCCGGTGACACAGAATGGTGCCGGTGCTGTGGGCCTGCCTTATGCTGGGGGTGGCCAGCAGGGAGAGCCCAGCACCAGAGCCTCTGATGAGTGCCCGGCCATTCGCTGTGGTGTGGAACATCCCCACTGCCCGCTGCCAGCGCCGCTTTGGTGTGAGGCTGCCCCTCGGTGACTATGGCATCGTGGAGAACCAGGACGGCCATTTTACAGGCCAGAACATCACCATCTTCTACAAGAACAAGTTTGGGCTGTACCCTTACCTGTCACGGCAGGGTGTCGCCCACCACGGGGGCATCCCCCAGCGGGTCCGCCTTGGCGCGCACCTCACCAGGGCGGCCGGGGACATCCGCCGCCTCCTGCGCCCTGCTTTCCATGGCCTGGCCGTGGTGGACTGGGAAGAGTGGAGGCCCCTCTGGGCCCAGAACTGGGGGGCCAAGCGGATCTATCGGGCAGCCTCGGAGCAATGGGTGCGGGACTGGCACGGCCTGCTGCCGGCGCGGCGCCGGCTCCGGCTGGCCCGGTGGCAGTTCGAGCAGGCTGCGCAGGTGCTGATGGAGGAGACGCTTCTGCTGGCGCGCACCCTGCGTCCAGGGGGGCTCTGGGGCTTCTACCGCTTCCCCGACTGCCCCAATGGCAACTGGGCCAAAGAGGCCAACTACACCGGGCGGTGCCAGCCGGCAGAAGTGCAGCGCAACAACCGGCTGGGCTGGCTCTGGGCCGCCTCGGCCGCCCTCTACCCCAGCATCTACCTGCCGCCGATGCTGCCGCCCGCCCTGCGCCGCCGCTACGTGCACCATCGGCTCCGCGAGGCCCTGCGCGTGGCCGCCTTCGGAGCCGACGGCCTGCTGCCCGTGGTGGCCTACTCCCGCCTCTCCTTCCGCCGATCGCCCGCGTTCCTGGAGCCGGTAAGAGCCGTGGGGCCGGGGCTGGCAGCGAGCGTGCCGGGTGCCCTGCCTCACCTCGGCACGCAGTCCATGCGCCCTGGTCGCATCTCGCTCTCCCCGGCAGGCCGACCTGGTGCACACCATCGGGGAGAGCGCAGCGCTGGGCGCGGCTGGACTCGTGCTCTGGGGAGACCTGTCCTACTCCCGCTCTGCCGTGAGTATGGCCTCCTGCCCTGCTCTGCTGCAGCCGCCAGACGGTGGGCAGCAGGAGGTAATGTGGGCGTGGGGTGTATGGGACAGGCACATTCCCTGTGCTGGCTGGGGAGGGGTGGCTGAGGGGACTGCGGTGCTGGGGAGGGTTCTCACTGCTGCTTCTCTCTCCAGGAGAGCTGTGCCAGCCTGCGCCACTACCTCGTGTCCACCCTGGGACCCTACGTGGCCAATGTGACGGCAGCGGCCCAGGAGTGCAGCTACAGACAGTGCCATGGGCACGGACGCTGCGTGCGCCGGCAACCCCAAGACCTGAGCAGCCTCCTGCACCTCGGCTCTGGTGCCAGTCTATTCGCCTCTTTCCGGTGCCACTGTTTCCGTGGCTGGACTGGCGAGGGCTGTACCCAGCAAGTCCAGCCTGGCCCTGCTACCTCCTGCCTCGTGCCCGCCCACACTCATGGCCTCTATGGGCACAATGATCTCCCACCCTCTGACACTTGTGTGCCGCGGGGCATGTGGAACTGGTGACCAGGAATTAGGACCACCATGGTCCCTTACCCTGGCAGTGCTACTGCACAGTGCTTCCTATGGTGTCATTAACTTAAATAAAGCCTCCTGGCACAGCTGGCATGGTCTTTGTGAGCAAAGCTAAGGAAGGGTGTTCCATCGTGGCCCCAGTCAGCACAATTACCACTGCTGGTAAGAGGCAGCAGAGTCCTCAGTTTGGCTCTGCTGCAATCTTATGGTATGATAACAGCCCCTTTACCTGGGGTGTTTGGACGTGGCACTTGGTGCCATGGTCTAGTCTTGAGGTCCGTGGTAATGGGTTGGACTTGATGATCTTTGAGGTCTTTTCCAACCTTGCTATACTGTGATACTGTGAAGTGGGCATAGGGCACCATCACAGCCTAATCTCCCTTTGCTAAACTGGCACCATGCTGCCAGCAGCCCTGACCATGCATATACCCCCCCCCTGCCCACAGCTATTTTTATCTCCCCCAAACTGTATTTCTCACTGTCCTATTTTAAGCAGTGCAGTTGGTGCATCAGGAACCCAGTGCCCAGCTCCCAGGGGCCCCACACCACCTCGCTGCCCACTCACACTGCCCGAGCACAGGGAGCCATGCCCAGGGAGGCTGGAGAAGGTAGGCTAGGGAGCGGGCTGGGGGCTGGCAGGGACCCTGACACCCCAGGGAGGAGTGGGTGGCACAGGGCTGTGATGTTGGGATGGAAACAGTGGCCAAATACTGCCCTCCTCCACAGGGACTGTAGACATAGATGCCTGCCTTGAGAAGATGGGAGTACTGGAGGGCTGCAGGCACAGGGCAGCAGGTTTTGAGCAGCCGGCTGGCACACCCCACCCCACCCCACCCCCCCCCCGCCA